>JAOEFI010000001.1:1054107-1085297 GCA_034621735.1 Anopheles plumbeus | reverse complement strand
GGGTGAGTTTAAGGATAGCAGTGGGATTTCCGCGCTCATATTGCGCCCTTCACCTGTAAGGGGGGCTGCAAATGAGCTAAACTAATTCAGGGAGTGTGGAAACACAAAGACAAAAACCCACACACGCTTTTGAAGCGAAGCTAGAAAGGGGCTCCCGTCGGAGCAGAGCACACCCTCCGGGGGGGGGGGGGCATTTCCCACGGTGTGTGTTTTCGACAACCGGGAAGTCTCCTGCCAATCGTCCCACTTCCCACGAAGCGCACCCCCATTCATACCGCCCGAGGCTGAGGTCGAAATGTTATAACAGTTCGATGAAATTAAGTAATTGCTTCCGGTGGTGGACTATAAACGCACGGAAAACAGGGCTGTAAAGTGTTCGGAAAATTAAGGATCTTTTAAGGATCCGCTTTTCCCCTGCGTGTGTTACTATAAGCCATTCGATCTAGTTATCGGCTCTCCCCGGTTCTGTCTTTTTAATGGTGCATAATGTTATTAGCATCGGAGAGTAAGAAAGAGAGAGAGAGAAAGAGAGAAATGGAGAGAAGGCTAGGTTTATCGGAAGACTTGTACTTATAAACATGCCATTAAGTGGGGAAATTGGTTTAGAGCACAGTTTTTCAGTGTTTTTTCGTCGATTTTTTCCTAAATATAAGGAATCATTATAATTGACTGAAACTTTCAAGGCTTTGAATTTTTTTAAAAGTATTTTCCTGGAAAATACGAAAGTTATCAGCTGCCACGCGTCGTCTTCTTTTTCAGACTTTGCTGACTGTAGTCAATAGTTTTCATATGAAATCAATAACAATTTTTAAATAAATAAAAATTGGAAGTTGTAAAAAAACTTGAATAAAAAACCTTGTTTTAGGGCAATTTTTTTTCATTTCCTTTGCAAAACAATAGTAGTTACAACAACAATAATAATAAAAAAATTAATGCATGTAGAAGGCAAACATAACTGTTTTCGCATTTGTGATTATATCGATCTTGTTCGATCGATACACTTGTATACATTAAGCTTATCGATAATAATCGATAAGTAAACAGCACAGCCATTGCGTCGATGTGGGAGTTCATACCGAAAGCTAATAAATAGGAGCGAGCAGAAAAAACTCGCTCTCTTGCTCCTCGAACAATAACGATTGTGTAAGGATAAAAATGGTGTAAGCTAGATACACACCACAGATTGGAAAAGAAATTGTTTTGAGAAAAACGCTCCGGCACTTAGCGATGAACGCTCACTAAATCGTATAGAACACCACAACTAATCGAAATGTTTCCTTCAAACTTTGGTAACATATCATTGAACAGTTTTACTGAAGAGTTATGGTATGAAAAACACAGGAATTTCTAAACCTATTTCCCCCCTTAATTTAAGCTGTATGTCATTATTTTCGTGTCGTGGTTAGGTTTCAATTAAAACGGATTATTAATACAGTCCTGCATTGCACCTTCGGGGGTGGACTTATCGCTGCTGAAGGACTGCCACTGACGTTGACGGGAACAACAACAACACCAACAACAAGCACCTTTAACGAACCCGGAGCGAACGGAGGACCCTGGAGGACGCTGCGATAAGGCGCTGGGAAACGGAAAATGTGTCACAAAGGATCATAAAGCCGGTCGCATAATATGGCCGCGAAATGGCTTACGAAACGGCACTAGAAACGCAGCCAGATGACGAGTTGGGCAAAAAAGGGGGTAAAGAAAAAAAAAACAAAACAATATGGGAAAACAGAAAAACGACAGAAAAACAGAAAAACCGCCCAAAAATATGTGACACAATACAGAAGAGGACCGGCTGGGAAAAGGGGGAAATGGGGCGACCCTGGCAACGAAATAACGGAAGAAAACGGTTCCCCCCAGCTCCCCCGCTACAACCAGTCTCGGTTGTTTCCCCGCCTTGCCACCTTCTTCCAGCACCGTCGTGTGACTCGTCAATTTTTTTTGGGAAGCACAAAACAAAAAACACCACACGCGTACGCAAATACCACGCTCTTATCGTGGGAGCTACGCACCGAACGGCTGCAGAAAATGAAACTCGAGAAACGCGCAGAAAAAAGAGCTGAAGAGCTGAAGAGGCTGCAAAGGATATGAGGTGGGGAAAAACAAACCGTGGAAGAGAGCAGGCCAGGCAGCAACAGCAACACCAAAAAACACAACAAAACAAAACCCCAGGACCGAACCCTGTGGGGGGGTCGGGGAGGGGATGGTTAGGGGTCGCTGAGAGGACGACCGAAGGATAAAGACGCACAGATAAAGTATGCGTCAGGAGCAGCGAACGTGAGAGAACCCGGCGAGAAGGATTGCCGGGGCGAAAAACAGACGGAAAAATGACACGGGAACGAAACGAAGAGGAATACCGAGGGAAAAAAGAAAACACAACGTATGGAAAACAGTACACAAGGGAGGGGGGGGGGGGGGGGGATGGATGGCTTCTCGAGGCCCGGTTGGTTGCTCGGTGACGATTCCAAACAACCACCGACTCCTACGTGTGTACCGTTTGCAGTGACGTAAAGGAGCTAACTGGAGTGAGGATAAGGCATGCGAATGGGAGAGGGTGGTGAGAGGAAAAAAAGAGGGGGAGAGAGAGGAGGAAGTTAAAATGCATAATTCTTCCGTAACCCGACGCCAGATGCTGTTGCTGCTGCCGTCGCTTCCCAGGGGACACAGCAATGAGGAAAACATACCGGGAGGGAAAGGTTTGAAGGGAAAAAAAACCTTTATTTTCTAAAACAAGAAGTGCCAAAATGGAAAGAAAAAGAGAGAGAAGAAAAGCAAAAAAAAAACAACAACGAGCCTGGAATCTGTGTCCCATGCGCGTCACTTCTCACATCCTTCTGCATACTGCATCGTTTAGCTCCTTAGTGATTTTTCCCGGGCCGTTCCAGACGTTTGTGCATGTTTCCGCGTCGCGTCGCGTCTCCTGTGTGTTTTCCTTGCCCTTCCCGTTTTTTGTGTCTTCTGGACGTTCCCGTTTTCCCGTTTTTTACCTCAAGTTCAGCCTCTTTATCTCGTCTTCGTCCAGGCTTCTCTTCTGACTGCTTCACTTCTTCCCGCATCCCTTATCCTTATTATAGCTTATCCCGTTTTTTGCGTTCTCTTCGGTTTCCTACGGGTGAAAGCGAGTTTTCTTCACTCATCATCTTCGCGCACAGTGATCATCTTCGCTACACACACACACACACGCATCAATGTCCTTGCTATCCCTGTCCGGACAGTCGCTGCAGGACACGCAGGATCGCCCCTGGGGCGGAAGTTGTTGTTCACGACACCGGCCCCGGTCACCGTATCTTTCGGGATCCTTGAAAATGAAAAGAAAAGGCAAAGAAAGGAGAAAAAGAAAACCCTTGTCCTGGCCTTGTTGTTGTTGTTGTTGTTGCAGCAGATTTGCAAAGTTTTCGTTTTCCGGTTCCTTAGTGTGCCCCCTTTGCGGGGCGACCGGACATCCGAGGACTCCTGGACTCCCGTTCGGCACCATCGGTACGGGGTCGTGTTTTTCACACACATACACGCATATGGCCTGGCGGCCCGTCCTCACGCATCGAAATTGTTCCCAATTTTTCTCGAGTGCTCGCCGGTAACGACGCAGGAGGCTTCCGAAGACGGCTAGAATGGGCTTTTATTGTTGTACCATATAAGACATCTACCGCTACCGAAACTGAAGCACTCGAAAATGTGGCTAACAAGCCAGCACCACTTGAGCGCAGGCTACAAATGGGGAAAGAGTAGGGGGGTGGGGTTGTGGTTGCGTGTGGTGCGTGCGTGAACGGACAGGGCCCAATTGTTTGAAGACAGCACACTGTTGCGTGTAGTCGTGGTACGATGTCGAGCCCTGGTAGGACACTTTAAGGACGAAGGCTCTCGAATGGCGAAAGAAACATCGAAACACACACTCTTCAGGGCCACCAAGCACTTGGACCAAGGACCGGAGGTGTGCCGGAGGGACAAGTGTCAATGATGATCAATGATGAGAAGTTCTAGAATGTACCATATATAGTTATATATATAGTTGTACCATATATAGTATAGTTCACTCATAGTACCATAAAAATAAAGACCTAGATGGGTTGCTGCTGAACCGTACGGTAAACGTGAAACATAACAATCGGCAGCTACTCACCCTACTCACAGCCCTCCGTAGGCCGCGCTCTCGGCGCTGATGTTTACGCAAACGCCTCGTTAGGATGCTTCCGGACAGACACACCAATTTGCGCAAGCCATTATGGGCGCCCTGGCAGAATAACCTGGCCCTGCCGTTCAGGCTTGTTTTTTCTTGTCCCCCTCTCACTCTCTCTCGCTCTCTTCTGCGCAGTTCGGTTCTATTGTTGTTGTTGTTGTGCTGTATCCTTCACGACCCTATATGCCCTTGCTTCGCGATCACTGCAGGGCTGCAGATTCAGGTGTAGCCGAAGGATAACGGCGAAACACAGTGGGAAAACGGGGTTCGTTCGGTGGTGTCTAGCGTGACGAGCGGACCGAATAACCGGAAAAAGGGAGCAGCAAAAAAAACCTAAAAGAAAAACCCGAACTGCGAAGAACTAGCGGCGGGCCACGGGTCTGGAGCGTCTGCTCCGACGACGACAACAACAACAACAGCAGCCCCCGTGGAAGATGTCGGCGCTGCATCTCGCACACGGCCACGGAGATGAGGACGGTCGGATGCGGCAGCGCTTTGTGCGGCGTTTGCGAAAAAGGTTCTTCGAAAGGGATCGCCTCAAGGACAGCTCCGGGGAGGGGTACGGGGCGCAGGTACGCGGTACGAAATGAACCGACGGGCCGGAGCGTTGGACGGAAAGTTTCACAGCGGAGCAGCGTGTGGAGCGGTGCTGGGGCAACCAGAATGGTGAACGTTCTAACTCCTGACGGCTCAGCCACGGTCTTCAACTAACGCGACGGGTCCAAGGTTACGGACCTTGCTGGGATGATTCAAACACACACGCGCACACACACACATAAACGATGTCGTATAATCTCGGAGGACCCGTGGAGATCGAGGTGTGCCTCGGTCGGGCTAATGTCTTCATCAGAGGCCATTCATCCGTGCACCTAATTGGGGAAGCGGGAACTCTCCCCCCCTCAATCCCCCCCGAACACCCGCTGCAGGCTCGCTTGAACGCAAGTGTCGAGATAGCCACGACAAAGCGTCGTAAAATGTCCCACACTCACCGGCACAGATGCGCCCATATACGGAACAAATCTCTTCGGCGCTCGTAATTCTTATAGGTCGTAAAATCGGGAGTGAGATGCAATGCGCCAGGGAGGTGCCGTGTATCGTCGAGCAACACACAGTTTTAGTGCCTTCCGCTGCACACGACGAAGCACGATAGTAAGGCGGCTTGATAGTTCTCGCGATCGATCGTAGGCACGACTAATTCGACTAATCCACCATCCTGTTTCATGGCGTCGTTTTTACAACCCAATCCGATGTCGCAATTAGGGAAAATTGAACGTTTTTATCGTACGGCCATACCTGAGGGTCATCTGGGGGCAGAAGCTATTGAACGTCGTAAATACTGCACCACCATTCCGGCACAAGATACGGACAATACGTCAGCGAACGAGTGTGAGTAGTATAGTGCAGCCCAAAACCTCTTCCGCGTTGAAAACAACGCTTATCAACGCGCTCCAATCAACACAGACGAAAATTTCTCCCAAACTATGTACTCGAAGGTGATCGATTAGTTGTCAAATATGGTTTCAGTTCATCGTTGGCGCTGCGTCGTCCCCACAGCTGGCACGGAGGAGACTCCCAGCGAGATTGGCTGATCCTCTCGCCGTTTCGGCTTGCTCCTTTTCCCATCGCATCGGTGTTAAGTACCGGAATAAGGTTCGGGTCATCAGGCGGGCCTGGCCTGCAAGTGTCGGAGCGAACATTCCCACACGCTGCGACCCTTTGTCGATGGGCTGTGGCAGCGCGGCGGGAGGTGACTTCAGACACTAGAGTTGCCACTGCTGATCGCAAAGCACTTTCAGGATTTTCGGCAGTCGTGTAAGTTTTTTTTTTGCTCCTGCTTTTCATCAACTAATTGTTTATTGTTTTCGATCATGTTTATAGCCTAAATGTTCTACACCAACTCAATGATAGGATTGTGTGTTTCAGCATGCGGTTGGAAGGAATTGAACAACCAAACTATACAATGAAATCCCGCGATGGCCTATTTGGAGTGGTAAGGGCAGCCCAGTGTTGATCTCGTACACGCTTCGCCGTCTAGATAGGATAGATAGGACTTTAGGCGGCCGGCACAGGATAGCGTGTGAACATGGCGTTTGTTGATACTTTTTTTTCCGCTGCCCGGTCGGGTGGAGTTTTGTGCAGCTGTCCGTGCTGCCAGCCTTCATCAGTGTATGGCTTTCGCCTGTTTCTCACTGCTCATCCCGTTCCCGTGCGCGCTGCGCGGCGTTTGACATTCGATTCGATTTTCAAGTGGGTCCGACCCACTTAGGGGTAAATTATGACGTTTTCCTTGGGAGAAGTATTAAAAAGCCGGCCAGTGAGTGGTGGCGCTATCCCGGGAAAGGTGGAGCAGTGGAACATGTGTGTTACGTCATCGGGCGGAGCACCCTTCGTGGCAGCCACTTGACCATGCGGCCCCCCGCCGCTAAGCGACACGAAGCAGTTTTTAACACTATCCAGAGTCTGCTTGAGTCTTCTCCAACACAATCACACATGTTAGGCGAGCGGTCGGTCTCGGCCTTCACTTGGCGTAATTTATTCCAGCCGCGCCGACCACACGAAGCAAACCATATCGGCAAGTTAATTAAACGACTAATTAATAAGGTGGCAGGTAATGAGGTAGCCGAATTTACGTTTTGTCCAATAAACAGCAACATCTTCATCGGTGTTTTTCTGCTGTTTCCTAATCATAACTTGTATTTCCTTTCAATCCTTTAGCGCCCCCCTCCTTCGCCCTACGAAGGAAGTGAATCTTTTCTTTTCTCATCATACTTTTGTTCTCCTATCATGAATGAGTAATGAACAAGCGACCAGTTGGATCGTTTTAGGGTTTTCCCGATGACACTTCAGCTGCTGCTGCTGCTCGGGCTTATAGCCACGGCAACGGGCGGCGGCGTCTGCTCGCGAGTAATTGATTACGGAGGCCCGGAAATGCTGAGGGTTGAGAAATGTTTGCTTCGATCTAATTAAGAAAATGTTTAAACATCTAACCGGCCCTTCAAACATGCAATTAATTAATGTACATGGTTAATGTCGCAGAACTAATTTCACGCCAATTAACATCAATTAAGTCTGCGATTTCGACAACTTCTTTGTTTAGTTTGCACAAGACGAGACGAGATGAAAGGGTGCGGAAACCAAGAAAAAACCGAAGATAAAGAAAAAAAAATTGTGGCTGAACGGCAGCTTATGAATGTTTAATGTCTTTGTTACGAACCCACAAAAACCTTACCTGAAGGATTACTTGTAATATCACGCACCAGAGCACAAATCCATGGAGACGAAAATGCAGGACGTTCTGAATGACATGTTCGTGCAGGAATCAATCGAATTAAGAGAAAAAAACAACCCCTTGCCACCCAGGCAGCTGTGCTTTCCCTTGTGATCCTTGTAATCCTCGCCCATCCATGGCAACGATACTCTCTCCTCGTAGGGAACAGATTTCGTTTCCCACTGGAATTGATCCTTTTTTCTGTTTCCCTTTTCTCTTATCCTCAATCTCGTACCCCGGACAGATTGGCAAACAAATCGAGCGACACAACAAACACTAGAGACTGACATTAATCGATCGAAATCACGGCCAAATCATGGGAGAGACGATCCTCCTGGTTGTGTGTTCGGCTGACGGCTAACCCTTTGCGTCACGGCAGCTGCCCCGCTGCAGGATGCTCCTGGAATTGATTAGATTGCAACGCAAGGCAGCTGCTGCGCTGGTGTGGCGTGCGGACACTTTCCCTTTGGCAACATCGGTGCATGGTGCACCGATGTTGGTGCAGTGATTCACCGCCGTGCAGTTGTGGCTGCCCCGAGTTGGTGCCGCTGATAAGCCGATATCAGGCGACGCCTAATATTCATCTGTTGCGCAACCGTACACCTTACGCACGGGAGGGGGTGGGGTTTGTTTGTACGACCACTTCCGGCCCGTCCATCTGCTCAAAATAATCGGAAAAAAGAACCCATTCGATTGTGTCACCGACAACTGGTGGGCACTTCCGTATTGATTATGGCTATTCGAGCAAACTAGGGCGGTAAACTATCAAGGCGATAGCTAATCTCCATCTCGCCCCGTAGGTAAACTGGGCGGGCAGAATGGCTTGACGGGACGGCAGCTACTATACAGCTGCAGGGTCAGACGCGATAGAAGGAAATGACGCCCGAATTGAACCCCCCCATGGTATGGGAATGGGGTTCCCGACAATAGGGCTCATTGTGAGGCCTTGGTGAGCCAACAGGCGGACCAGTACGAACTGCATGGGAAGCTGTAAATGAAATTGAAATTGATACGACACCGTTTTCATGAAGTTGTCGCTCAAATGACCGGGGCTTTCCTTAGAGTAATAAATGCTTGCATGCATGCATACAATAAGCTTGATAGTAAGCGTTACGTTATCCGAAAAAAGTGAGTTTATATAAGGCTTTCAAGCGAACCACAGGTCGTTCAACTAAAATTGTAAGGCTATATTACAGAACGTTTCTTTTATCTCAACTACACTTGCTCCTTAGCAAAATTTCATGTTAATTAATAATTAATAAATATAATAAACAAGATTTTCTGCCTTTCTGTTACTGTAGAATATACCACTGTTCCTAGCTGGTTGTTGTCAAAGCTAGTCGTTTATAGCATCATCGCAAAAGCGTAGATGGTTATGCACAAGCTCTTTTGAAGTTTATAGTAACTTTTCGATGTTTTTAGAAAAAGCATTACGACCTCTATTAATCTTGGAAGCGCCCGGGAAAGGCCTTTTCCCAGCTTTGACATCTGGTTTTGTTATGACATACGTCTCGCTATACGGTGATTTTTGGAAGGTTTTTTTTTCCACCAAAGAAGTATCTCCGGATTATCTTCCGAGTTCCTTCGGAGTTGGAATTATTAACCGGATCGACATAAATCTGCGTACGCCAAGAGGAAGAAGAAGTCCTCTCAGTATGAACAAGTGATCAAACAATCAACTCACCGAAAAAGGATATGTTCTGTCCTCGCATAAGCCAGAGGCAAAGGACGAAAGTGCAGCCTGGTGCTTTGTGGCACTAACATATTTCTTTCGCCGTTTCATAGAGGCTGATTTTGTGCTGCATTCGCCTCGTACTTTCGCATTTGTAATGTCGTTAAGTTTAGTCAAATAAGTCAAAAGTAGTTCCATATCGACATATCGAATTGCTGGAACGGTTTAGCAAACAAACAGTTTATTTGATACGTGTTATCGCCGATAAGAGAAGGGAATGACTTGTAAGCATTTATCGTAACAACTGTGAAATTGGTTATAGTTCGAGCGTACATTTTTGCGCATAACTTCAAACCCACGTCCTAACGTTTGTTGATTGTTTTTGTAGCCGTAAGAATGTTGCTGTTTACGAGAGGATTCCACACCACCCCGGCCGCGTTGACGCAGCGCTGCTCGAAGCTGATCGATAGGGTGATACGCGTCGACCACGCTGGCGAACTGGGAGCGAACCAAATTTACCGTGGACAAATGGCTGTTCTGGGTACGCTGATGCTAAATATTTATTACTTTTGGATCGTAAACCACCTTCCACGAACCGTGCGCAAAACTCGCCACGAATGTTCCACCTAAACGAGTTCCAACGAGTTATCGGATTAAGCAAATCGGATTGCAAATGGAAAACAAAAACAGGCTGAACAACGTGTCGTAAAAGCGAATGCAGCAAATTTTTACGACCCCACTCCAATTCGATTTGTCATTGCGACGTCCTTTCAGGATAAGGCAGGCCATTGCCATGGCGAACGGTTGATCATGTTGAAACACCACCAACTCCTCATGCTACCTTCGTTTTGATGCACTTATCTTCGACCGATGAAAACTCAATGTTTGCTGTTTTGCAGCTTATTGTAAAACATTCTTTATCAGATATTGGTTTTTGGGGCGGGTTTTTAATGGCCAGTCAACGGATTGAAAGTGTGCTTGTTTTAGTTGGCAGTGTGATTTTCCACGATTCGCTCTCCCAACAGGACACACGAAGGCTGGAAAGGCAATCGAGCACATGTGGGAACAGGAGAAGGTACACAAGGAGGAGTTCGAGCGGCTGATCAATAAGCACCGGGTGCGCCCTACAGCCCTGCTACCCTTCTGGAACGTGGCCGGCTTTGCGCTCGGCGCCGGCACGGCCCTGCTGGGCGAGAAGGCGGCCATGGCCTGCACAGTGGCGGTGGAGTCGGTGATCGTCGAGCACTACAACGACCAGCTGCGCCGGCTGATGGACGATCCGAGCTTCACCGACAAGGAGCTGCTCGACACCATACAGCGCTTCCGGGACGAGGAGCAGGAGCATCACGACACCGGCATCGAGCACGGTGCGGAGCAGGCCCCGTTCTACCGCGCCCTGACGGACGTCATCAAGTTCGGGTGCCGAGCGGCGATCAAAATCGCAGAGAAGGTCTAGCGATAGTAGCGGAGGATGAGACGAGCCATCGTTTTGTGTAATAGGTCGTGAATGTTGGTCAACTGTTAGTGTGTCTGGTAGCCTGTTATGAATTAGTTTCTTGCTAAATGCTGTATTATTCGCTGTATAGCTAGAAAGTGTGGGAGGTACGTGTTTCGGATAAACGTTAAGCTATCACCAACAGGATTGGAGAACCGTTTCAGGACGAACTGAAGCTGGTAGCTGGTACACCCATGGGTATAATAAATTGCTTTTTAAACTTATTTTAAAACCCAAAACTGGCGAAGGGTGGCGTGTTGTGCATGTACCGAAGATACCGAAAATACGGAAATAAGAAGCCAGTATGGTGAGATTTCGAGAAATACAGTTCTCGCGTATCGCGCTGATACGATGCTAGTTTATTATATCACCTTTAGTTGCTGTTATCCGTTATGATACTTTCTAACACGCTCGCTCCCTCTCACCACCTGCCAACCGACGCTACACGCCAGCCGTGACAGTAGATCCAGGGCGCTAGGATTCCGTCTGCTCATGGCATCGTCGTCTTCGTCGTCGTCGTCGTCGTCGTGGTGGTGGTTAGTTCTTTGGAAGTGTCGATGTGACGCTGGTGCTGCTGATGCTGGCCGTCGTGGTTTCGCCGTCTGCGGTGCTTTTGGTGTTGCGACGCTTCTTCTCCCCTGCGGAGATCGAACGGTGTAGAGAGAAGAAGTGAGAGAGTGAATGGAAAGCATTGCTTCAGGGGGCTGATGGTGGGGACGTACGCTGATTGCACAGGCGCCCGTACCAGCCCTCCTCGCACTCGCAGCTGTGGTTCGGCTTGCAGATGCCGTGCTTGCAGGGTCTCTTGCAGGCGGACCGCTGCCGGCGGCCGATCTGGCAGTGGTCGCCGCTCAGGCCGGGCTTGCAGCGGCACTTGTTCACCCCGCGGCACTTGCCGTCGTGCAGGCACGGGATGACACACTTGGCTGTTGGAAGATGGGGAACGGAAGGTGGTCAGTTAGCAGCCCCGCTTCGTCGGTCCGTGCTACTTACAGAACTCGCAGCGCAACCCGTAATACCCTTTGGTGCACTCGCACTTGTCCTTCTGGATGCACTTGCCCCCGTTCAGGCACTTCTCCGCGCAGATCCCTTTGGAGTGGGAGAACAAAGGTTAGCCAAACGGGACGTGCGTCACCTCCCCACTCGCGCCCAGCAACTTACCTCCCTCGCAGTGGCGCCCCTGGTAGCCGAGCGGGCAGGAGCAGGTGCCGGGCGCGGTGCAGTTGCCCCCGTTCATGCACTGCGGGTAGCAGAGCGCCGTCTGGCAGTACTGGCCCATGTAGCCCTCCGGGCACTGGCAGATCTTGTCCTCGTTGCAGACGCCCTTGTTGGCGCACTTCTTGTCGCACTCCGGATCGGGCCCTTCAGTTCGTTCATTCGCCGCGCGATCGTTGCCGTCAATGTTGGGGTTCCGTTTCGATTGTTTTGGTCGTTTGTTGTTTGTTGTTTTTTGGTTTTTGTTTTGGTTTGGGGGCACAGTTGGTTTGTGTGTGTATCGGTTTCATTTTTTGATGGTTTCGTTTTACAATTTTTTTACAGGACAGACATATACATTTTGTTTACAGGATGTTGACGACAGGACAGGTTGGTTGGTTGGTTGGTAGATTGGCTCGTACGGGAAAACCCACACACACACACACACGCACACACACGCACAAGCACACGGAGCCATTCGGGTAGAACATTGGGATAATATCGATCACGTTTTGGAATGCACGCAAAGGAGGGAAAAACAAAGGATAAACAAATGGGTTTTGAGAGGGAGAAAAAGAAAAACAGAAAGAACGATGGTCTCGTGATACTCCAACGTGGCCCCAACAGGGAGCCAGAATGCTTGTCGCCACGAGTCTAGCGCGCGATCAGGCACTCTAGATTAGGGTGAAGCTTTTTTTTTGTTTCAAGCAAGAAATAAACAAATACTCCCACGAAAAAAAAAAAACACCCGCTTGCCAACGCTAAGATTCCCATAAAGCAATGCATGATACGCCAACGGAAGATAAAACAAAAGAAGCAGCGTTCTAATATCATTTTCGAACTTTCCCCGATTCCGTGACTCATTTTCCTCTTTGGTCTCAAAGTTCAAGCCGAAACGGTGCGCCGAAAATGTGGGTGAGTTTAGGTTTTTGCGTCTTTTTGGGGTAAGGTTTGTTTTTTGTATCAATTCGCATCGAAAACGTCAACCAACCGCGGTAGGAAAGTTCGATCAATTTTGGCTCCGGATCGGGTTCCACGTGGCCCACTAGTAGTAGTAGTAGTAGTAATAGTGGTGTCACGGCTTTTCCTCCCCGGCCACCGGCAGGGCCAATGTTCAGACACGGGCAGCATTTCCCAGAGTGGGGAAGGCAAGCGCATTTCCATCTACCAGCCGAATTTAGAAAAGTGTTCCCACTTCCCCACTGGCAAACAATTTGAAGAGGCCACATTAGGACCCGGACCGAAACATGGCGTTGGGCGTTAGGCGAAATGCTGCCGTCGTCGAATGTTCGTCGGTGGTGTTTTCCGATACCGGTTTCCCGACCCGCGGTCACCCCACCAGAAGCAATGTAACCTAACAAGCTGAAAGCAAAAGGAGATTTACAGGAGGGAAAACATAACAAAAAAAACTAAACAAAAAACCGCGTAGGAGAAAAGCAGTAAAGGACATTCCGTTAGGTGGCATTCGGGGGCAAATCATAAAACTAATCCAAAAGCGTGCCAGACAGACCACTGGCTGGAGCAGGTGAAAAAAGGGACGAGTGTCGAGTAAGCGAACTCAAGCGGCAAGTCATCTACTTGAAGTAGGACTGGAAATAAAACATGGAAACAAGCGTGTCCGGTGTCTGGACCAAACGAAGCGGAAGCATCAACTGAGCGCAGTTAGAGTTTGTGAAGCAGGAAAGGCGGGAGATGTTGTGGGGAGTGTAGGTGACCGCCTAGGCAGCTGGTGTCACCAGCAAGGAAAGTCCGGCCGTATCGCCAAAGGTTCGTGCGTTGGAAGCCATTTGTACGCCAGTTTCCCACCAAAAAAAAACCTCCGGCTGTTGAAGCACTAGCACCTGACTGGAACCGGTGGCACGGATGGTGGACGCTCTTACCGACCGCAGCTGCTAAGGCTAGTGATGGATGCTTGACCGCCTAAAAGATCCATCGCAGAGGGGATGTCCGGATTCGTTCCGCAGAGTTACTGAGGTGTGTGACCGCGTTGCCACTGGCCTTGCTATTATCTTCCATCTCGTGGCCCAATGGACTAGTGGGCTCTCCCTATCTCTCTAACTCTCTCTCTATCTCTCTATCTCTCCTTATCTACCTCTCTTTCTCTTTTATCGACCTAGCTTCGCGTGTTGGCAAAATGGAAAGTTTAGCTTCACAGTTTAGCAACACAACTAGGTGTCGCATCCAGAACGTTGTGGCGAACCCTGAAGATTAATCCCACGGGAGGATCATCGTAACGGCTGACGGCCCCAGGTGACGTCAAAGTCGGGTCGTCAAAAATTGGCCTACGCTGGCAGTGTAGCGCCAGGTAAACCACTAGCCAGAAAACCGTGGCGCAAACACGGTGTCGAGAGGTTGGAAAAGGATCTCGGGATGGTGGAGTAGGCGGACGGCTACGGGGTCATTCGAGGAAGGGTTTCAAAACAGTGGAGGTAGGGTGCCAGGATGGGAGGATGCGGAAAAGGTGGTTGTTAGTCGGGTGAACACCGAGGACACACTCGGTAGGCACGTTAGATGGAACAGAACAAAACACAAAAGTGGGGGAACAAAACACAGGGGGAAAACAGAAAAATAGGCAAATACAACAAAAAGGCATACGCTACCTTGCGAAGAAGATGTTAGAGTAGAAGATCTTTCATACACACCTCTATGTGCACATTCCTTACGCAGTTTGATGCGGAGAGGCGTCCCGGGGACCGGTTTGCCTTTCCGCGTTTGGATCAGGAGTCCAATGCTGAACATTGCGATGCCCGATACATTACCGGAGCATGGCAGGATCACACTGAACTCTGGTAGGGAAGAGACACGAGCGACCGCAGTTCCCCGTTAGTCCGACGTTGACCTCCACCCTTCTCCTTTTTCTTATTCCCCTTCCCCACTTTTCTTCTCGCTTACTTACCCTTGGCATTCTTCGGCACGCGGCCAGACGTTTTGATTGAGATCGTCGGTGGCTTGAGGATGTTCTCGTCCACCGACATCAGCCGGTCGAAGTTGTAGTAGTACTTCTTCGAGCCCGCCTTCCAGGTGAAGTTGACGCTGCTCACCTCGGACGGTATCACCGGCAGGTACTGGCTGAAGTTTGGGTCGCGGATGTGCGGCGACACGCGCCCATTGTCGATGGCGTAGATCTTCATCGCGACGCCGCTGAAGATCTTCACCTGCTGCTCGTTGATCCACAGCGACAGGTCGTCGTCGTACGGGTCGTAGGTGTAGTAGTACTCCTGGCGTGACTGCACCACCGGCGGCACCAGGGCGATCGCCAGTGCGAACGTTAGCAGCACCAGCGCGCTCTGCTGCCCGAATGGCCACTCGGCCATGTCGCTGGAGGATGTCGCCATCGGCACACCGGTTGACAGATGATCCTTGGGACCCACCGATTAGCTGTACTTTGCTGCACCTAGGAACCGGTAGGAGTAGGAAGAAGTGCGTCAAGACCTATCGGAGGGGGTGCATTTTCCGAAAAAAGCACATATTAAAGATAAAGGGCGTGCCAGAGAAACATGTGTCTCCCACAAGAACAGCAGGAAGTGCATGGCGTTCCTTTCTTTTTTATTGGCGGCACAGTTTGTACCCACCAGGACTACTTCAACAAAAACGTAGAGTACGAATATAACCGAACAGTAATATCCAAGCATAATAAATCCAGCAAGCAAAAGGGAAGAGTTCGAATGAATCGTTAAAGTCCGGTTTTTATCCAAGCGAGGCATAAAAAGAATATATAAATGATCGTAAAAAGGCGCGCAATGGACTGGTGTTGGAAACTGTCGGATGGAAGTAATGAAATCCCAAAGCGACAGCTCTGCCAGATGCTTGCTTTTCGCCTGCGTAAAACACCAACTATAAAGAAGCACTCGGCAAGATGTGCCGCGGCCCGCCCCAGAACGGACCCACCGACAGCAGTTGACCTGGGCCTGCGTAGGCCTGGGCCTGCCTTCGATCAAGATCGCGAGTTGGCGTTATATGTTCAGTGACTTTTCAATTAAATCTTGCACTTCATGTGCGCCGCTGCAGGCTCCTCCGAAGGCGGGTTTTGCGAGCTTAGCTGAACGGCAGATGCTGCCGGTCACGGTCGTCCACTTTTAGGGCGATGGAAGATTGCGGCACGCCAGCAGCCCCGGGGGCCGGCTGACCGCCAGCGAGCCCTAGGCCTCGCCAGCGCACCCTCGTGTCCGTGATTTATTGGCGTACTGCAGCAGAGGACCCCGGCGACACCACGAGGGGCCGGAAACTCGCGCAAACGCGCAACGGTGCGGAGCGATGCAGTTCGCGTTTGCTTGCGAGGAACGGTTGATGGACGGGTCGGGAGTGGGCAGCAGAACCAGGCGCGGGAGAGTGTCGAAAGGCAGAAAAATCACACCCCGGATCGCACCCTCGAAGCCGACCGGAGCAAGAATGAAGAACAGCGTTTGGCAAACAGAAAACGAAAGAAAACATCGTCAAACGAACGTGAACGACTGAAGGAAAAGCCCGGAACAACTAAGAAGATGCAATAAATTTGAAAAAGCAGGCAAGATCGGCCACAGCTCGACCCATAGAATATACTTACTTCTGCAGAGACCTTCTTTTAGAATTTTATTGCTTTCGCCTTCGCAGACGATCGTTTGGGAGTTGTAAAATTCAGCGCAAAAATGCAAACACACACACACGCCTACAAAAACACCCGCAAAACACGGAGTATGTAGCAAAAATAATACAAATAACAACACGCGATCGGGAGGTTGCAACTATCCCGTACAGGGCAACGCGACTCCGAGGTTCCCGCTTGCCAAAAGTCCTTGCCTTTCCGCTGGTGCGCCGGAAAAATGGGTGGAGGAAAATGGTAATGAAACTCAAGTTTTCATTCAATCAGTCCTTAAGGGTAGCGGCCGGAGCGAACGGGTACAAGCGGGCCGAGGAGAGACAGTTCACTCTGTTGTCACTTCGCCAATTCGTTCCCTTTAAAACACTCAATTGTCGCAGGCTCACAACACTGCAGCACTTGCTAGATAACGCGAAGGGGGACTCGGGCGAGGATCGAGCGAGTCCAAGAGATCAACCGCTTCGGGGGCGTTCGCACTGATCGAGGACGATCGGGGCACTGACAAAAATGACGTTCGCTCGAGGGGTTTTAATTCTCCGTGCCCTGCGCTATCGGAGCCGTCTCTGTATGGGTGTGCTCCGCTCTGCGGGCTGGACCAGTGCGTGTGCTCTGTTCGTACGCGACGCAGGAATGGGACAGACGGGTACGGAACGCTGGGGCATGAGCCTGGAATGGAAACGGGTTCATTTATCGGGACAGGAACGAAAGCAAACAGAATCGGCATCTGTCAAAGGCGAGAGAAACAAAACTATGTACAAATAGCGGCCGTACAGTGCGTGTAACTTTTGCGCTACACCTACGTGCTGGAAAACTATCTGCAGAAAGAACGTCTGGAAGAGCTTTCGAGGAGCAAGCACCGTTCGCGATCCTGTCGGCTTTGCGGCGGCGATTTGTGCCGTTCGGCGTCTCGGAAGTTCAAGGTTAAAATTATATGTTTCCAATGCAAAACTACAAAATTTAACAACGAAAATATGACCAATGAATGTGAGAATTTAATTAAATACGTAGTTTTACTCGAATGTAAAATATCATTCAACTTACCAGCGAAGTTAAGCTTTCATTAGCCAGGACACACGCAGTTCGTAGAGCTTTCGAAAACATCCAACTTGATGCGAATGGGTTTGTTTATTACACGCAGTTACAATATTTCAAACAAGGACGGTATGTCTGATGTAGGTACAAATGACTTGGAACACTGTGTGATGTGTGAAACTATGAACTCCCACTAGACACTTTGGTGTCAATGGTTGAGCTTTTGTTTATCTTCGAAAAAAGGTTTTGTAGAGCTTAGCAATGCTAGGGATGGGCTATGAACTCCTTTCGCGAAAGAAACGCAACAGCAAACAATTCGATGGCTTTGTTCAATTTAATCAATGTGCAGTGTAAGTTTAAGTACGTTTCTGAATGTATCGGAATGGTAGAAAACAATCAAGAGTGGATAGAAGAACGGTGATTAGAACGAAACATTGCTTTGTTTCATGTTCCATTTTCTAATACTGAATCGATAAACTGTAGTCTTTATCCACTGAATCACGACGACCACCCTAGGCACCAGCGACACATCACAGAAGGAATGCGAGGCAGCCATCACAACTGTTAGAGTAGCTGAACGGTGCGGAGTGGTGTTTGCTTGCGATCGTTCTCAGGAAACCTGTACCTAGTATATTAGTTTGCTTTTCGTTTCGCTAAACTGTGCTTCTCATGCTGCGTGCCTTTACTTCGCTCGTTCGATACCAAGTTTTAGTTAAGATAGATCGGGCGTGTTTTGATACATTTCTACCGAACGCAAATGATGTGTCACTTACGATAATGCTGAAAGAGGAAAGCTATTCCAGCTGTGCTGATTCATAGCGTAGCCATCCGCTGCAACGATAGCGAGCGAGAAAGATAGAACGAAACGGGGAAAAAACTAACGCGAGACTGGAATTACTTTTGTAATCATTCTTATTCCAACAAGCCGTAGTACCAGTAGAAGGGTTTTTTTTGGTTCCGCGTACGTTAAAAAGTACTGTTGTTTTTATTTGTTTGCGCACACAAACACATTCGCGCGTTTGTACCAAAGGCACACGGTGCGCAGTTTGGTACGCGAGACTCTTGCGGATGCGGTTCACGCCAGCCAAGCTTGGCTGCCCGATTTCCGTCTGCGCGTATTGGTGAGCGGAATAATTGTGCGTGGATCCCCTCAATTCGGCGGTCGGTGAAAGAAAGTGACCTTTTTTTTGTTGCTGCCGCTGCTATTGTTCCGCTACACGCCGAGAGGGAAATCGGAGTCCGCAAGCCCGCAACATCCGCAGACACGCCACCGATAGTGGTCACCAATCAGCTGTTTGACGACCGTCAACCGTCCGTACACACCATCAGCCCAACCACACATAACCAGGCAGCTCGCCCTAGCTACCCACCCACCCCACAAGGAAGCCAGAATGTGGAGTCCAACGCACATTCAAGTGACAGGTAATACGAGAAGCAGCGCAGGGAAATAGGTTGAAATGGAATGGAATGTGGCGCATGCAGGCGAAAGATCGCCCGCGCGGGTAGATAGCGCACGGAATCATATGATGATGAATCATACCGTCAGCAAACATACATACACACACCCACCCCCTATGCAGCCAGTCGAACACAGGCAGGCACACATACAGGCAGGAAGCGGACGTTTTGCCACTCCAGACGTGAATGTGGCGTAGTTCCTCTCTATTCGCTTCTTGGTTTCTCCATGAGCCGCTTGAGTGCGTTATCGCCTCCGATTGCGCGTATTTATCTTCATCCCTCAATAGGTTCGCCAGCGGCAGTGGCTGCCCCCTTTTGATAGATATTTTGAAAACGGAATCTTTACGTTTGCACAAAACCCAAGACTGCACGATTCGCCCACCCGATCTGGTCGAATCCCCGGGAACCTTGGCCGGAGCATGTCCAAGACATATGACTTAAGAGATCCTCCGATGCCCGATGCTCGCTGACCACCCTTTGCAATTGGTGGAAACGTTTTGGCCTCATTTAACCCGCTGGCCATTCGGCTTCTCTTTCGAGGCTTCGCCGGCATTGCTTTAATTTCTTAATTTATGTGGGAAAGATGGGGTTTTTTTTTGTTTGTTGTTTCGCTAACAAGAGTCGCCGCTGACCGGCAGAGATTGGACGTAATTTCGGGGTCAAGAATTTCATCAGGTGCTGGCCATGGCTCCTTCACATCCACCAACACCAGCCAGGGTTTTTGAAGGCACAAGAATGCCACTGAGAGCACGGGCACGAAACTGCGGGAATTCGTCTGGTGCTTCAACTCTTTCGTCAACATCGAATATAAAATGCGAAGCATCATGTTTGCTGAAGAGTTTTCTCCACTTCTCACGTTGCCGAGAATGTAACGTTTGATTTCTTCCCCCATTTTAGTGCAACGCGCCAAAGGGCTACTACTGAAGGGTAAAGCCGGCACGAACAACTGCTTCGTCATCATCGCACTCGGCAAGGAGAAGTACCAAACGTCGATCAAGGAGAAGGTGCCCGAGTCGGTCATCTGGAATGAGGAGTGCGAGCTGTAAGCGAATGGAGAGGATTCCGGGTTTTGTGATATAATACTTAAACCTCAATTATCACCGTTTTCTAGCCAAATTCCGTCCCAGGGCAACCAGGCGCAGCTGGTGCTGACCGCGTTGCACCGAAATGCGATGGGTATGGACGAATTTTTGGGGCGCGTCGTGCTGCCGCTGAACGAGATGGACGTGTACGAGCGGCCCCGCGCCCGCTGGCACAAGCTGGAGAGTAAAGACCGGGACAAGAAGAAGGAGAAGGAGCGTGGCGAGCTGGAGGTGCGCATTTCGTTCACGGTGAAGGCGGGCTCGCTGACCGACCTGAGCAAGAAGGAGAAGAGCAAGAGCTCGATCAGCAATCTGGCGTCGAGCGTGGGCGGCTCGCTGCTGAGCATTGGCGCGATCGAGAAGCGCAAGGGGCTGAAGAAGATCGCCAAATCGATCGGCTCGAAGATGCACATCTCGGGCCTCGGCAAGGGCAAGGAGGGCCGCCGGGAGAAGGACGGAGGCGGGGCCGGTGCGGACGACGGCGGGTCCATGTACAGCGGCAGCTACTCGAGCCTGAGCGGCACCGGACACGGCTCGTCGGCGACACTGCCCGCGTCCGCGATGGGGCTCGGCCGCCAGTCGAAGCAAACGTTCGGCGACGCCGACCCGGGCGTGATCAGCGAGGATGAGGACGAGTTCGTGCTGGACAATCTGTCGCACAAGAGCTCGAACGGGTCGCTGAATTTGCGCTCGGCGGCCGCGGCCGCCGCGGCAGCCGGCACCGCCGCACCGAAGAGCGACAACTCGCCGAAACTGAGACAGCAGCAGCAGCAACCGCTGCCGCCGGCGCGAACCACTAACAGCCTGACCGGCGGGGACGCCGCGGGCTGGCAGGAGGAGAAGGCGCCACCGGGCGCGAAGGTGGACGAGTGGGAGCAGAAGCTGTACGGCAGGAATCACCTGCTCGATATCGGCAGCACCGACTCGCTGAAGCGCCGCTCGTGGGAATCGTCGCGCGTGATGCTGTCGGTGCAGCAGGAGGGCCAGGAGGAGAGCGGCGAGCACGCCGACGAGGAACCGGCCCAGCGGGGCGTGGCTGCCGGGGGTCGGGGCTCGCTGACGGCGCCCACCTCGCCGGACCTGGAAGCCACCCAAGGTGGCGGCAAGCAGCATCAAACCGGCAACAACAGCTCCACCAAAGCACCAGCGCCACCGAAGCCACTGCCGCTGCCACGCGTGGGTTCGCATGACACCGCCGTGGGCAGACAGTCACCGGCGCCGCCGCCGCCGCACGAGGGCAAGCCGGAGAAGGAGAGCTTCACCAAGAAGCTGAAGCACTTCGTCAAGCACGACCGCAGCAGCCACCGGGCGGACTCGATGGAAAATCTCAGCTCGGCCGCAGCGGCAGCAACGGCGACGTCCGCGGCCGGCCGGAAACTGCAGGGGGCGAAGCGCCAGTTGGGCGGCAGCGGGGGGCCGGGCGGCGCCGACCAGCGCATCATCATCGGGGGCGAGCACGGGGGCGACGGGCTTGCCGTGGCGGCCGCGGCCGCTGCCGCCCACCGCCAGTCTAAGATGGCGCAGGTTTCGCCCGAAACGCTCGCCAAGTACGAGGGCAAATCGCGCGAGGAGGTGATCCGCATCGCGCACACGCTCGAGAGCGAGGTGCACTACCAGAAGCAGAAGGTGAAGGAGCTCGAGGACTACCTCGACAGTCTGCTGCTGAAGGTGATGGAGTGCCACCCGAAGATACTGCAGAATCCGTACCAGAAGGCAACGCCCACGAAAAGGTGTGCATTTTGGCATGGCTTGACTCTCTTTTTCTCTTTCTTTCGCTCTGGACGCTCCGTTCTAATTTGTTTCCTTCCTATTTTGCAGTGGATGATCATCATCGTTTGTACCAGAAGCAGCAGCAGCAGCACCAACCAAGCCTTTTATCTTTCCCCGCGCAGGCAGAGAAGACTGGATGAGAGGCGGAAAGGAGCCGTCCGGTAAAGAACGAGACAGAGTCAGTCCGTCGAACGTCCTTCGAGCTTTCCATCGGAAAATGCCCGACCGGGTCCCGGTGCAGGATCAGGCGGTCAGGCGACCGGGACTGAGCCATCGGCCGTTTTTCTTCTTCTCAATCATTTTTATTCTACAATGTTGATCAAAATCATCGTGATAGACAAGTAAGCAGCAGTGCGTCGTGACGAGCGTGACACACACACAATTACTCATTAATCTAAACAGACACACACACACAACACTGACACACACATACATTTCGTGAGCAGATCGAGTAGATCGACGACGACGTCCGCGTATGGTAGGATTAGTGAAAAAAAAACAAGCGGCAGCAAACCGTTAATGTGGCAAATTAATGTTTACCTTCCCTCCCGGGTCGCGCACGAGAATAGGCGGACACTGCGGCAGCGCCTCTTGCGGCCGGGGCCCCCTTTCGGTGCACACGGCGAGCGGCCTATTTCCATTCCCTCCTCATCCCTCTCCCCCTGGCCAATCCTTCCGGGAGCAGCTAGTTGCATTTGCAAGTGCCGGCTACATCGGCCACCGGCTCAAATTTCTCCCTTTTCACCTGAGAGATAGAGTGTGGAAGCAGTAGCAGCAGCACCACCACTATAAGAGAAAAAACACCAAAACCAGCAACTAATCATTATACATCATTATTCTGGTGGAAAATGAGTGGAATCTGTGCCTTGGGGGATCGAACAAAGCCCGAGCACCTTGACATCGTATATTTGATGAAACCTTTTTAGACGAAAACAAAAAAAAGAAACAAAACGTATTGGCGTATCGATCAGTTTTCTACAGCATAACCGCGGTTTATAACTATAATATTATTATTATTATTATTATTCTATTGTTATTATTAATATTATTTTTTTTTTTATTAGTGCGAATGAATGAATGAAACAAAGAATTACGGTAACGGTTTCTTCCGGGTAAATTGGATTTCGCATGCGAAAGAAAAGCCGATGTTCGTAGTTTCGATGGAACGCAGTTTATCAAAAAAAGCGGTAAGTAGTGACTGTATAATGGAGTTAAGTTTGTTCTTATTTTCGTTTGATTTTCGTTTTTCGTTCCCACATTTCAGTTGCCATACCAATGGATGATACGAAATTCATCACTGCCAGCCAACGATATGATTTTCCAACAAAATGGTAGATTAGCTTGCACGTCCACGTCCAATTTAGGAGTTTTTAGGTATTTCGTTCCCTGGTTATCGCTGCAATGATGATACCGTACATCAGTGGGAACATTTACTTTTGTTACGTTCGGTTGCCTTTGGTTTCGATCGGAGGATTCGTTTCATCTTTTTGCTGCCCAAGTCGAGCGAACGATCGTTCCAGTTCCCCGTTTCGAGGGTAACGCCATCTGGCGGCCGCTAGCAGAGGATGCCGGCCAGCAGAATGGGTCACGGTTTTTCACACAACAGTATGCGAGCAGATGAAAAACGTGTGCTGCTGCTATGTACCTATTATCAACCCACTCATGTTACACGAGAAGTCGTCAGCGCAAACCCCAGCCGAAAAACAAGTTTGGAAAACCCCAAACCGTGGGACACTAATGAGAATGGAAAGCGTGCGGACTGCGGATGGCGAAGGGGGCCTGTGGTGCACAAGCTCGGGCAGAGCGATGGTTATTTTTTTTCCTCTCCGACCACTGCCAGTTAGTTCGGTCGAGGATCATTGGATTCTAAGAGTAGAGAGAAGAAAAAAAAGCAGCTCACTAATGGCAAAACGCAAAGGTCGTCAGGGCCATCGGAAGCTGATAATCATCCTGGGTCCAGCGGATAGTTTTTTGCCTAATGCGCTTTTTTCCATACGGTTTGCTGTCCCTTTTCCTCGATTACTACTATCGAGTCGCATCTGTTACAGCGTGACATTCTTCGACAACAGCCCAACTTCATCCGTTCGCTACACCTAGATGCGCTTAGATCTACAGGCGCGGTGCCGCTGTCGGTGGGCGTTAATTAACAGCCAGGTGAAGCCTCCGAGCACGAACCGGCTTTAATTAACAGCGCAACGCGAGAACGCGAGAACATCATGTCAAGGGTTAGCAGGATATCGTCAGCAAAGTTTGGCAATGTTTTACCCACCCACCAACGCCCACCCGGCCGCCCTCACCTCATGGCCACTCGTGTCAGGCCGTTCCATCCACCGCCGGTGCGCCACTTTTTCTGCTCCAGCACGAAAACTCGAAAGAGAAGCCGAAAGAGGCCGAGTGAAACGGTGAACACCAGGTGAAAACGTGAAGAACAGAACGGATAACACCCGGCCGGCGCCGTGACATAATGTAGCCGCGGGGGCCGGATCGAACGATGCTTCGATTCGTGGGCGTACGGACGACGACAAAAAAAGAAGGCCGCCAATTACGCGGTCGGGGGGTGGGCGTGTGTCATTAAACAGTGGCCCGTTTTTAGGACTCGTGAAAGAAGACTGGCCTAATGGAAAATCCGCACGCACGGCGTGACAACCGATCGGAATGTGAGATATAGATGTAACGAGTACGTACCGCCCTGGCCAACTGCAGATAATTGTGAAGATGAGTTTATTGGATGTAAAAAAGCAAATCCGGAAACGAAAACGGCTACTCGATGTACCAAACATTACAACTTGCTTTTCTATTAAATAATTCAATAAAACTACCGCGTTCCTGCAGCAAAAAAAAAAGGCCACAGAAAACAAAACACCAACAAACTCACCATCGCTTTGTGGGCAAGAAAATGAAACACACGAAACAACGACAGCACAGTGCGATCGGCAGGCGATTCGTATCGTTTCAAGGGCCCAATCTTTCCGGTTTCCGGTTGGCTCCAATTGAAAATCTGCCTAATGGTTCCGTTCGCTCTGCGGTGCGGCTCCGGTCTGCAGAGTGAACCCCGGCGGATTCTTTCCTCGAAAAAAAAAACAAAGTATCACACTGGTGGGAGAATGCAGGAGGAAAAAGGAGAAAAAAAGCGCAGGATACACGCGGCGATCCATTTATAAAATTAAACATTGCTCGTACGGCCGCATCAAAGCCGCGCTGATGTGCCGCAAAAGTTGGGGGCAAAAGAAAAGAAGAAAAAAGGAAACCCGGAAAAGCCAGAAAAGGAGTAGACCGACGGCGGCAAGAAAACGGGAAAAGAAACGGTAGACCACCATTTTCGCCGAATGTCGCTGAGCCTGAATGTGTGGGGGGGATTAGCTCGGCGTGGTTCGACCGGCACGGACGACCGGTGGCCATCAGGCCCGCCCGGCGAGACGACGGTCCCCGCGTACGGATGGTCCCGCATGCCGATGCGGTGCGATGGATGCGCCGCTGCCGGGTTGCGTTACGGCCCGACGATGCGGTCCATCACTCATGCCGTAATGGAACAGCGGCCGCACGCGTTCCCGCCCCTACGCGCCCCGCACGTCCGGCCCCAGGTGTACCGAGTGCTGGCTGGTGACTGGCTTTTTTTTCCGGCCCATCTTCATCAAAGACTATGGCAAATGTGCTGTTTTCTTTTTTGTTTTGTACTGAGTGCGTGAGAAAGCGCCCACAATGCGCTAGGCTAAACAAAATAACCCTTGGGCAGCGGGCCTCCGGATTTACCAACGAAGATAGTTGCTTGTAATTCATTCCCGTTAACCTGTCAAGCCTCAAAGCTCTAAAGTAGACAGATCCTGGCTGCTAGTAGATGTGCTGCCTTACCCCTTGGCCCACTTCTTTTCTCAATAAACCCTACTATATAGCCACTGGGAGGAAGAGAGAGAAGGGAAATAAACCGACAGTTTTCTCTCGTTTCTCGGAGGGTTGTCCTTCGCTCGGAGAAGGAAAAACCTTCCAAAAGGGGTGTGATAGTAACATCCGTATTTTTTAATCGTCTTGTTAAGTGGAAAGCGTGGTTAGAAGATAGGACTTTTGACATGTAAAGTTTTAATTAGAGTTAGCAGAACAAAGAGAGAAAGAAAGATATATAATAAAGAAGAGAAATAATGTGCATCTTGTGCACTATAGCGTTCACCTCACCGAAACGTTTTCAATAAAACGATGCATAGAACCAAGACCACTGCGCAGCGAAGGGTTGATAGAAAAACGGATTCCACCGTTGGGCTGGGGAACGGGACGAGCCACGGGAAATCCGGCTGCCGGTCCGATACCACGGTGGGCTCTAGGCTGTGATGAACGGTCCCGCGCTGATGATGATAGAAATCTTGTTAGCGTTGATGAACTACCGGGCGGATGGATGGCCTCGGAGATACGCAAACCTCCGGGAAAACCTTCACAGGCAAAAATCGGACAGAAAAATGTGGGCCCGAAAAACGGCGGAAAAACTGCAACAGAAAAAAACAGAAAAAGGAAAGGATAGGAACACACGGATGGATTCCAATACCGTCTGAGTGGAGCTTCTGGAAGAAAGGCTAACATGAATAATGGATTATGTGAGAAGCGAACGCACGACACCAAATACACACGGACACACGTGTGCGCGCGGCCCATTCGTTTCAATTACAGTCACGGCCTGATGTATTGGGCGGGAAAGTGTGGGGCCAAAAAAAAAACAAAAAGGAAAAACACGTAAAAAATCCACATTGCTGCATGAGTTGGCTGACTGGCCGGGTTGAAATTTGAATGAGCCCAAAGTGAATCGACTGGTTCGCACCAGGATAAAACGGACAGGCAAACGAATGAATGAACGCGGAAGATCCCTTCCCTGGAACATTGAGCCGGCATTTGGTTTGGTGGAATTAGATACCGGACATATCTTGCTCATCTTGCAATGGAAGGTGTATAGCAGCCGAACTCATCCAGGAGAGGTCCAGGATTTAAAGCACTGCAGCGCAGCCGAACTCGACTTGGAACTCGAGTTGTCATCGAAACTGTCGGAATAAACATGAGCACACAGTAATTGTAAATTAGGGCAAGTTGCTGTGGCTGTGTGCAGGGCCTGGCAAATGCGTATCTAAAGAGTCGAACTCTCGAGCGGCGAACGTTAATCGTGCCGATGTAATGCAATCTCCCAGCAGGGCGTACAGCTCGCTGCAATGTAATGGGATGGAACGGGTGCTGGTGCAACGACTGCTGGGTGGCCAGCAATCGTTGGTTGCCGCAAATCGATTCCATATCGCTCTAGATAAGATTAAGATAGCTTCCTAGCTCGATGTTCTTCTGGCCAATAATCTGTATCGATCATGTTAGAGCTCTCGGGCGCTTTCCAATTAGCGTCGGGCTGCCGAGCTTAGGCGAAACTTTGGTGCTTGAATGTGTGCCCCGCCCCTAGGAGAGTGTTGTCTTTGTGGCACAGAGGCAGGGGAAGAGAGAGAAAGAGAGAGAGATATAGAGAGAGAAAGATGCAGAACCGTGGGCTTACCGTGGGCCGAAAAGCGAATCGGTTGAATAAATGTGCATAATAGGATTAACGGGTGCAATTGGGACCCGGGCTGGAGGAGCCGAGACCGCCGAGACTTAACGCGAGAGAATGGCGATTTTCACTCCTTTTCCCGGCAGCTTTTCGCATCCGCCCTTCGGTACCGCCCGATGCCCGGGCCCAGGGGCTACGGCAGGTAGGCGCCGGAGCGCTGGCGCGCGCGCGCGCACGCGGGGTAATTAGATTTCCAGAGAGCGCCCCTCACCACACCTCCTGGCTCCTCGGCACGGCCGGAACCCTTTTCTGTGCCCTTTTTCCTTACAACTGTTTTTTCTCCTTCTCTTTCTTCTTTGGTGTTGTTGCCGCTACTGGAACACCATGTACGTTGAGATTTTTTGTTTGGTTTGGTACGCCTGGCCTGCCCTAAGCTGGCGCCCGCCGGGAAGATACACTCGGGGCAAGGAGTTGCCGGGATGCACTTTTTGGCAACGGTGTGTGTGTGTGTGTGTGTGTGTGTGTGTGTGTATGCAATCTACTTGAATTGGAGAATCGTTGTGCATGGGATTTTACAGACTTTACACGCACGAGAGCCGTCAATAGGCAAAATGGTCGAAGACACGGACGGGACACGGTCGAAGACATTTGTTCTCTTGATACAATTGTTTTGCTTCCGATGTCGATCTTCATTATTCGCTAAACTACTGTGTGTATTGTTTTTACCATCACCGCAGGACGTCCGATGGGGTTACGTTTGGACTCGTTACTCGTTACGTTTGAGCCACATATTTGTTTGTGCAATGCGACGAAATGTGGGGTACGTAATGTTTGCTTTAAAGTCGTCCTGAAATAATTGTAAAGGTGTAGGCCGACGACAGGAAATCTTTCCGTACGTCTTCTGTCGTGTCACCTGAAGATTCCATTGCGACAAACGTCAGTGGCCCGAATTCAAGCTTGCAGAAGTAATGTACAGTAATGCAGGACAGTTTGTTCATGTCGAGTTTGAAACATCCTTACCACAACCTACTTGATTTACCGGGACTGCCCGGGAACCGTCACTGTCTGGCCAATCGGCAGCCCCACACCGTCCCGGTATCTTGTGAAGATATCGAATCCTTGCGAGAATAGGAAAAACCCCTTCCACACTGTGAGCTACGATGAGTGCTTTTGCCCACGCTTGATTAGTTTTTCCCTCCCGCACCGCTTGACAAGCCTCTTCTTAATGCTTTTCAGTTTGGCTATATAGCTTTTGTTTTTTCCTCTTATAGTTTGCCTCTATCGGGCCCACCAGACCTGCACCGACGAATTGGCGGATACGATCGGCGCGATCCGAACCAAAAACCTGAGCCTGGGAAAACAAAACAACAGAAGGATAGAGAGAACAAGATCGACACGGAAAAGTGAAGCAAAGCAAAGGGAGTCCAACAAATCGCGAACGATATAGATACATACATACATACACACACACACACACCCGTGGTGTGCTCGGCGAGTCGAAATGAAATAAATAAACAGAAGCCGCGCGCACTGCGTTCGGGTGCATTATTCTTTTTGATGCGACGCCCCGCTGGGCAGGATTTTCCATCGGATCGGTTTCCACCGAACCGTACCGGGCGCGTCGCCTCACCGGCCGCCTATATATATGTGTGTGTGTGTGTCCTTCTTCACCGGCCGGTAGGGCAGCTAATCGTCCAACAATGCGGTGCGAGTAAATGGCTGCAGGGACAGTAATTACTTGCAGGGCCCCCGGGGGTGCGCTTGCCAGGGTGTTCGGAAAGTTATCCAAACACGGGCATGGCGGGCGGGCGCGGGCGGTACCTATCTTCGCTTGCACAATCGCCGACCGGAACGGGACCCTAGAGCGCGCGCCTTGTTACCGGGGTGGTCCGGTGCGAAACGTCGGTGTAGTCTTCCTCCACTGTCTGCCTGCCTGCCTGCCCGCTCGAGTGCATTGTTGTTGGCGTTTCACGATTGAGGAGAGGCGATACGAGGGTAAGGGGCGATTCGGCGAAATCGATGTCGGATCAACCGCAATCGAAGACGCGGCCACGATCAGAGAAAATCGTCCGCAGATCATATCCATGCCCAGCGGGCCCTTTGACGGGAGCACTCGTGTGGAGAGGGAACGCGGCAAGGACGAAAGGCTGCACGGTAGCCCACAGTCACCGTAAGCTGGGTCCCGGGGCACACAGGTAGCCTGGCTTCGATCGCCATTTTGTCTTTCGCGTATCCCGGGGTGCAGTCGAAGGGCTTGATGTAAGCGTCGCAGCCGGTTGCACGTCCTCGCATTCCAACGGAGATGAAGTCGTTGCAAAGTAGCCCACTGTTTTTATAATATAAAAAATAAATTGCGACGCAGACATTATAGCGCCTGAAAGTAGGCAATCGGCGAAGCATACCATAGATTGCTTGGAGAAAAATGGTTATTTCAAACCTCTTGTGTGTTTGCAGTAGTAAATGAATCCCGCTGGAGTGGAATGGAGCTGGAGGCCTACGAAAAGTGAAGAAGAAAGTCCCAAGGACTCGATCCTTCTCCGCATCCGGTTTGATCCCATGAAATGCATCACGTCCTTCCCGAACACCGTTCCCCCAGTAAATTCGCTGTAACACTACGCTCGTCTTCCGCAATAGCTTCCCGGCCAGGGCCAGGAAGGGGCCCCACGCTCCGTGCCAAAAAGGATTCCGCACGGCACACCTACCTGCTGTTAGCGATGAAAAGGCCGCGCGACGACGCGAGCGCCCGTTTTAATTAAGGGACAGTTCGGTTGCCGGTGTGAAACCGATCCGTGGCAAAGTTTTGTGGCCAAGTCCACACGTCGTTCGCACATCGGCTTGCACACACATACACCCCGCGGACCCCCGCGCTCGCTAATGAGCGGGCCAAATAGTCGTCCCGAAAAGTGAAGCGGTCGCTCACCGGGCGGTTCGAGTAATTCGACCCACCGTCTGCAGGCTTAAATCACCGTCGACGTCCTGTCCACGGTCATTATCTCCGCGATTTATCCTTCGCGTTTTTTCGCTTGTCGATTTTTAACTTGTTTTAATTCTCTCCTCCAGGACGCGTGTGCCCACACGCATGGTGTGTGTTCCATTTCACTTAATTTGTGTTTTTTTTTTTTACAAACTGGACCCTCCAGCAATGTTCGGTCTTCCTTTTCAACCCTTCTATTGGTTATGATTTGTATTGTTGTATCACATCTCTTCACTCTCCACATCTCCAATTATACAGAGCAGACACTTAATGGTAAACATTTTCGATTCTTTCACTAGCCACTGGCTAAGCTCTAAAATGTGTTTGCTTTCTTGCATTTCATGTTTTTCACCTTGCCTATCGGGCTGTAAGTTTATGTGCTGTAGTTTTTACAATTGTCTTTAATATATTTCCGCTTCTTTAGTCTTATTCATTTCCACAGGTTTCGGTGTTATTTTTTCGCGATTAGGTTGATTTAGGATAGGCCTGTTTTATTTCTCATTAGTTCATCTTCCATTCTCCAATGTCACCTGCATACGCATCCGTTCAACAAAGCAAACCGAGCCGTCCGACAGCGCGTCGCGTGCTTGTTACTAGGCGGAGTTTTATCAACACTGTTTGTTTTATCAAATTGTTTTCCTTCGCCCCAGCGCTTGTTAGCGATTGGATCAAATTTCCACCGGCTGCGACGGAATGTGTACGAAACGCGTGCGTTCGTCGAATCGCTCGCTTCGTTCGCAAAGAACGGCACCGGACGGAAAGGGAACGGAACGCGGGGCTGGCAGAGTTTGGTCGACAAATGCCCCGGGCCCCGGGAAAAGGTCCCGGCTGCTCTACCGACTTGCGTGGGTGAGTGGGGGAGGAGGAAAAAAAACCATCCGCCCGCTGACGCAAGATGAAGCAGTGCCGCGAAGCGGGCGTGTAATTTTCCGAATCCGAGCGTGTAATCCGAACGTGTATGGAAATGTTTCGCCAGATAATGAATAGAAGGG
>JAOEFI010000001.1:1034975-1048914 GCA_034621735.1 Anopheles plumbeus | reverse complement strand
GATCTGTTTGTTAGTTTTGTTCACCGTATTGCGACATTGTCTGTTTTAGCTCGCGCCCGATAGGAGGTAGATAGGAGGGAAAGGTAGCATAAGTTCATTGTTCTAAATAAAATGTCTCCTTGTTTCACGCTACACCCTTTTACTTCCTTTCATCTCGTTTCGCATTGCTTTCCTAATGAGTTTTGCACGCTGTGGTGCTTCCTGCAATGTTGGCCTTGGCTTACGCTTCATATTAGGATAGAAAATTAAGCGCTGTTCTGGAAAGATGCAGATGGGCTTACATGATCATGTAGTACATGAGAAGGAGGATGAGGAAGAGCGGGGAGGTATATGATATCATATACTTGTTGATCGCCGTTGCTTCCGTCCGCTAGAGCTGCCGTTGCGGACGGGTTTGGCCGCGTTCATTTTAGGGATCTCAGATAGACCACTCAAGTTCCAGTATCCCCCGTTCGCCTCGCCTAGCTAAAGGCGCGGTTGGCGTAGCGTTTCGTCGGTACTGATTAGAATATGAATGAAATCCGCCGCGCAATGTCACGCCACGAAATTGGAATGTGTGTCGAAATGTATGAATGTGCCCTCTTTCAGGGTTTACCACCGCTATAAGTTACTGTGAGACCCCTGGCTAATTAGCACACACACACACACACACACACACCTACACACACACACACAGCTGGCGACGGGAACGGGGCTGCGGACAGGTCCGGTACAGCAGCAATCCTCGCAGGTGGAAGATACCCTATCCAGAGGGTGATCTGCAACGAACATGAGGGGTTCGTCATTGTAGAGATCAACTCCACCGTTTGCAGCACTTGCTACGCTTCCCCTAGATGGCCGCTGGAGCAGTTCGAAAGCTTCGCTACGCTAAATCTGCAGTCAGCTAACGAGGGTGCAACCAGCACATTCCGAAGGAACGGCAGGACCTCCATAGTGGACGCCACTGTCTACAGCCCATGGTTGGCAGCAAGCATGGACTGGAGAGTGGCGGAGGAAAACACATTCAGCGATCCCCAGGTCATCCGATTCACGGTAGGCTGCAGACGCGAATCCCAGAGAAGGCAGTACTACGTCGCAGATGGCTGGATATCCTGTTGCTTCAACAAGGACACGATTCCGGGAACACTACACCTTGGGGATTTCGGAGGTGCGCCCCGCAGCGCCGCAGAGATGGTGGGTGCACTCGCTGGTGCCTGCGATGCCTCAATGCCCAGGAGAAAGCCTCGTAGCTCCAAATGCCGCCTCCGCGTATTGGTGAAACGAGGACATCAAACACAGACGGATGGAGTGCATCGCAGCGCGCAGAAGACTAGTGAGGGCTCGATCAGCGGCCTCCCGCGAAAAGTGCTACAGAGCGGCCAGAACATGCTGGCCGAGCTGAAGGAAGTCATAAAGGACCTGTTTTCGCAGCATGGACCACCAAACTGGGTCCAATCACCTATCACGGCGGAGCAGGCTACAGTGGTATTGCCCATAACCAACATAGAGATCCGGGATGCTGTAAGGGCTCTCAAGGTGGACAAGGCACCGGGGCCGGGCGGGATTCCTAAGCTCGCTCCAGGCTACCATTCCAGCGCTGCTTGGAGAAGAGAGTGTTTCCAGCTATTTGGAAGAAGCAAAAGCTGGTACAATACTTCTCCCGAAGCCTGTAAAAGCAACGGGAAACGTAACCCGGCATTGTTTAGACCGCTTGGCCTGCTGGAGATGCCACTGGGAAACTGCTGGAGAGGGTGATCCTCACCCTCCGTTCGGCTTTCGCAAGAAAAAGTGGACCGTGGACGCAATCCTCGCAGTGGTAGAGAAAGGGAGGAAATCCTACAACAAAGACATATAGCTGGTTACGCTGTCTGTCCAGCGCCAACCCTCACACTACAGGCCGCTTCCGCCACGACATCCATTCACCAGTTCGTCGAGCCCGCGGTGGGGATCCGTGAATGGGAATCACTTGCAAATCGCGCGATGATGACCAGCGTTGCGCCGTGGGCAGAATTTGCCGGAAGTAGTCGCCAGAATTGTTTCATCGCTTTTGGTTTTCCGAAATCAAGCAACGTCTGCCGGCCAGAGAAGGTGGGGTTGGGCACACCAATAGAAAAAACGGAACACGTTCTTCGAACCATTTTGCAATCGTTGTCTGTCTGTCAGCCTGTCTGAGCGTGTGTGTGTGTGTGTCTGTGGTTGTGTGTCTGGATTTTCCATATTAGGTTGGGGCTAGCGCTCGAAACTACTCGAAACTATTCGTCAAACTTTTGGACCCTCCTCCTGGCGTTGGAGGAAGCGATTTCGATCTTTCGATTCTCTTTTCGGCATGCTAGTATGGAGGCTATTCATTATGGTTCTGTCGAGGAACGTGGCGAAACTGCTGAACGTTTCTCCCATACGGCCCTATTCCTTCTTGCGCTGTGAAGCAGGCTCTTGGTGGCCGTCGGTCGGTGAAATTGAAACCACAACTTGCTTGAATAACATTCGATACACGTCTTTCTTCCTGGTCAAAGGCCACTAGCCCACCCTTGGCGCTATGTATGACCGTTCTTATTTGTTTTCGGTTGTAATTCGGAAGAATTGAAATAAATATGCTACACAACGCGAATGGCTGCACAAAACAAAAAGGACTGGTCCAAAACGATTGGACACTGTGTAGCCAATTTATAATACTTCTCCAACCTTTGTTCAGTGTTTTCATTGTACATCTATTGTCTTCAATCGAACGTTTTTGCATTTTTGTCGTTTCGCGGGCGTCGTCCTCTCAACTAGCTAGTAACTCTTAAAGTTCAGGCAACACATTGTACGAATAGAATGTGCTCACTTGCTTGTTTTCTAAAAAAAATGGAAAAAAAAATCCTCCTCTCCATATTTGCTACCATTTATGATATACCTTTTGAAATAAGCGCGCAGCATTCGGATCGGGCGGACCATTTCCACAAGGGTAATCGATCTCGTTCTTCCTTCAAGCTCTACCACCGCACTGGGTTGAATCTTGTTCTGTTGCTGCCAACCCACATATGTTAATTTTCCGTTCATCCTTGCTACTTACTTCATGTGCACACTCCACCTGTGTGTTGTTGTACACACTTTGTGTGTTGTTGGCGTGCTGGTGTTCCTTTTTCGTTTCGTTATCGCTGCTTTGCCCCTTTATCGTATCCCTTTTATCGTTTTTTCCCTCGACATCATATGCTGCAGGATAAATATGTCGCAATTTCCTGTTCTGAAATTAGTATTAACCAGGGTTGCATGTTTATGCCTCGCATGAACATATGAGCCTGTCAACCTCTGCCGGAGATGTATGCACTTGATCAGCAACTGCAGGAGAGTAGCGCTTTGTTGCAAGTACGGGATTGAGGCTATTTTAGCGCGAGTAGCGTGAGTTTTTTGGTTAATTTTTCCACTTATTTGTTCGCCTGTTGTTGTTGTTTCGGGAGTGAAGTAAGCCCGCCATATGATCTGATGATTTTTTTTTTCTATTCTTTTCTTTTCTTTCACATTCTTCCCATCCTTCGACAGACCATGACATATTCGGCGAGGAAAATCGTCTCAGTCCGCCATGCCGTAAAATGGCGACGTCGCCTTCGCTGTCGATATTCGCCGCACCATCCGCAGCAGCAGTGGCAGCGGCCGCGGCTAAGGCAAAAGTAGCAGCAGCAGCAGCAGCCGCGGAAGTGACCCGCCATGAAGAGCTGGAGGCAGCGACGGAGAGGGGTCAGAGTACGCACAGCTGCAGCGACGATAGCGGGAGCGTGCTGACCCGATCGGCGGCGGTGGCAGCAGTGGTCGGCAATAGCAGCCACCCCCAAAGCCTGGCGACTCACCATATGAACACAGCCCTTAGTTTCCGCAGCAGCGGTGCTACCGCCAAAGAATCGTCACCGCTGGTCGCACTCAACCAGCGGCTACTGTTCCCGGGAGGGCGCTCGTCCGCGCTCTCACCGCCGGTGGAGGACAAGCTACTCCATCACAACAACCACGAGCACCACCAGTCGGCAACGGAGGAGGTGCTGCCGACGCAGGGCGTAGATGACGATGAGGCTCTGGCTGTTGCTCCTCGGCGACAATCGTTCATCAGCTTCGGCGGTGGCCCACTGCCACTCGACGGTGGCCGCAGTCGTCGACAGCCGCCGGCAGTGCCTCCAACCACAGCACCGCCGCCCCCGCCTCCGCCACCGCCGCCGCCACTTCCACAGGCGCGAAACATCCTGACCACGGCGTTGGCGGCTACGGTAGCGGCGAAGCAACCACCGCTGGAGGCGGTACCACCTACTGGCAGTGGCTCGATGGTGGCCAAATTCGACAAGCGCCGCGCCAGCATTATTCCGTCGACGATGGTGAGCCCCTGTCGCCGCATCAGTGCGGGACCTTCGCCGTACGTGGGGGTGCGCGGTCACGTGCTGACGAACGCGGAGCGGAAGGTGTACCCGCCGACACCTCCGCCTCCGCAGCCGCCGTCGCCGGCACCGAGCGGCTCGCAGCAAGAGGGACGCAAGCATGATGACGACGAAGAGGACGACGGCGAAGAGAACGGCCACGATGGCGCTAACCGGGTGAAGAATGTGGACGACCGCGCGGCAGCCGACGACCAGAAGCAAAACGGGAGGCAACACGACAAGGCGGCAACTATCGCTGTGGAGCAGCAACTTCTCCGCACAGTCGCAAGCGGTCCACACAGCAATCCTCCGGGACTCGTTCGGAAGGATACGACGAAAAAGGAAACCGGCGGCTGCAAGGTAATCATTCGCCAGGAGCCGACGCTTCCTGGCAACGAGCTACGCAGGCTGCGGCTCCCATCACCCAAGCCACCAGCCAAGAGCCGCGTCCCGTCACCCACGGTGTCGCTCGGGGCCGTCGTGCGCTGCTCCGTCATTCAGCGAACACCGGTGGCCGTCCGAAACGCGCAGTCACCACCGGCGACGACGGCCGCGACTGCAGAGGTCTCGCGTCCCGCTTCCACACTGTCCGCGGGAGGCAGCTTAGCCGACCAACAGCAGGAACAACAGCAGCCGCCGACACCACACATCGATGCCAACCCGCGGGCCGTCGACCTCAAGGTGCGAGCGCCGGTGGTCGTGGAGCCGGAACAGGATCAACCGATCGACTATCACATCCCCAAACGCCCAGCCAACAATGAAGCCGAACGTGACCAAGAAAGGGGAAGCGTTCACCAGCAGGAGCTGGAGGAACGGCACGGACGACGGGAACGGGAGGCGCGACAGGCGGCCATTCTGCACAGCCATCTGCAGCCGTTCCGTTCGGGTGCGGCTCGGGCCGCGGCGGCCGCAGTTATCAGCGGCATTATGCAGGGAGCCGCCGGCCACGGCCGCTCCTCCAACAACGGCGGAAGTCAGTCCGGTGGCGGTGGTGGGGCTGGCGGTGGCGGCGGGGGCGGAACGGCATCTGGCAATGGGGGAGGAGGCACCGGTGGAGGAAGCCTGAATTATTCCTCGGGTGGGGGAGGCGGCAGCGGCGGTGGGGGCGCTCTCGGAGCGGGTGGGGCTGGTGGAGGTATGGGTGGGCGCGACGGTCGCTCCAACTACGGTCCGAACAGCCCGCCGACCGGCTCCCTGCCACCGTTCTACGAGAGCTTGAAGGGGGGTGGTGCGAGCGGCGGATTGAACGGGTATAACGCCAACGGTGGCTTTCTGTCGAACAGTGCCGCCAGCTATCAGCAACTGTTGAACTCGTTCGAGTGCGAAGCGTCCGGGCAGGACTTGACTGGCGGCGGAGGTGGCGGCGGCGGTAGCAGCAGCGCTATCCTCGGCATGGGAGCTGGTTTTCCTTACGGCAGTGCGACGGACGGTAACGTGGGAGCCGGCGGCAACGGGGTGGCTGCTACGGCAGCCATGAGTAAGCACTGCACCCTCATGCTGCATAACTTCGGGCTGGCACTGAAGGATGAGGTGGACCTCGGGTACGACTCAAAGGTGGACCCGGCCCTACACGGGCTCTATGTGTCGGCGGCGTCCACGGGTGGCGGAGGCGGCGGCGGCGACAGCGTCGGCGACACCGGGGGTAATGGGGGTGATGGCGGCGGCAGTGGCGGTTATGACGTGGCCGACTCGATGATCGACATGGGCGACACGATGCAGCTGACTGCGACGCTCACCACGTACCCATCATCGGCTGGCGGCAGCCCGGGCGGCCTGCTTGAGGGCTGCATGAGCGACGCCGAGTTCTCGCTGTACTCGCGCGGAATGCACGACGAACAGTCGAGCAACTGCAACGACCTCGAACTTACTTCGACGCCGTCGCTGACGCCGGACTCCGTCAGCACCTCGCTGCACCAGATCGACACCGTGCACGAGTCACTCACCGAAGCGTTTTCGTCTCCTGAGCAACAGCAGCAGCAGCAGCAGCAGCAACAACAGTCGGCAGCTGGCAATGGCAATGGCGGTAGCGTCGGCATTTCTCACGCCCAACTGGTGCTGCCGCGAGAGTACACCACCATGGCGGCGGCCAGCTTCGGCAACGAACACAACCTCAACAACGGGCACCACCAGCACCTGCACGCGATGATGGCAAGCAAGTACCACCACGGCGCTGGCCAGCAGGAACCGACCCAACCGCCTAGCTATCTACAAACGACGGCTAGCGGGCCGTACGGCTCCTTCCAGCCGCTGCTGCGCTACGACCAGCTCGACGCACACACCAACCTATCGCTGCCGTCGCCGAACGGTGGATCCTCGCTGGACTTCGACCTCCAGCAGAGCCTGCAGCCGCTGCAGACTCCGTTCGGTATGAACCTGCAGCTCGGCGGCAACGCTCAGGCTCACCATCTACACCACCACCAGCTGCAGCATCAGCGTCAGGGTGGCGGCGGCGGCGTGCGTTCGCCTGGCGGCAACTCCACCTCGTCGTCGACTTCCGCATCCTCGGTGGCCGTGGCCAGCCTCGGCACACACAACGTTTCGGTTGCCGGACCACCGCCAGCCGTTCTCGCGAGCACCATTCAAAATGTATGTAAATGTATTAGCCTTCTTGAAACTAAACCGCTAACCGTGTGATAGAAACTAAACCGCGCCAGGTTGCCATTAATGACTGGAGCGCCACAGACCTCAAAGTAAACTGGTTCAGCGCACAATGTCAATATGGCGCTTTCATATTCTCTTATTCAACGGCCAAAGTAGCTAGTAATTAATAATATTTGTTTTGTCCTTTTTCTAATTTTCGATAACCCTCGTACATCGGACTCCGCTGCTCCGTTGTTCCGGTCGGGCACGCGCTTTTGCTCCATGTTTTCCGTGTTTTGTTTCTCCAACTCTAAGCAGTTGGGCCTTCCCGCCGACTCGGAACTGCAGTTCGTGAATGGAGGCCACGGAATTAAGAACCCACTGGCCATGGAGAACGTGCCGCTGCGGATGCGGGCCGATGATCGCCACGGTGGTGGCGGTAAGCAGCTCTCATCGGCCGGCTCGGGTGTGAAGTCGCGCAACCATCAACAGCAACACCAACAGCAGCACCAACAGCAACACCAGCAGCAGCAACATCAGCAGCAGCATCATCAGCAGCACCAGCAAAGCTTGCAGCAGCAGCATCTCGAGAACGCGTCCGCTTCGTCGTCATCGTCGTCGTCTTCGTCCTCGTCGTCCTCGTCATCCGGCTCGTCGCCGAACGGCTGCGGTTCGCCGTCGGCAGTAAACGGCAGCGGTTCCGGCAGCAGTGGCGCCGGCGTCAGTACCACCGACGATGACCAAAACCGCTTCGTTTGTCGCATCTGCTCGAAGACTTTCAGCCTCCAGCGGCTGCTCAACCGCCACATGAAGTGTCACTCGGATGTGAAGCGCTACCTGTGCACCTTCTGCGCCAAGGGCTTCAATGACACGTTCGACCTGAAGCGGCACACGCGGACCCACACCGGCGTCCGCCCCTACAAGTGCAACCTGTGCGAGAAGTCCTTCACCCAGCGCTGCTCGCTCGAGTCGCACTGCCTCAAGGTGCACGGCGTGCAACATCAGTACGCGTACAAGGAGCGTCGCACGAAGGTAAGGACGCCGTACTTCGTCGTGAGCAAATCCCAAATCGCTATCCCACCACCCGCTACAGCGGTGCGTGGCTGGATATCATTGCAGGATAGCTCATTTATCACTGTATCATCATTTACTTATTTTTGATAATTTCTGCCGTTTCTTTTCTTCTCCTCAACCACTACACACACTATAAAAAGATGTACGTGTGCGAAGAGTGCGGTCACACGACGAACGAGCCCGAGGTGCACTACATGCACCTTAAGGACAAGCACCCGTACTCGCCGGCGCTACTTAAGTTCTATGACAAGCGTCATTTCAAGTTCAACAACGCGGCTTTCGCCAACAACCTGCTCGGATCACTGCCGATGCCAGTACACAACTAATCAACCACGGATGATCAACGGAGGCAGGCGGAAAGAAAGATCAAAACACGCTGCTGCAGCTGTGTCGTGCGCGTGGCGGGGCGTAGGAGAAGAGGGAGTGCAACAAAGCAATATTTGGTTAAAAACAACAAATACATAAAGTGTATCTCTAAGCGAAGATGACAAACATGATGCTGTGGTGTCATGGAATGTGGAGATGAACGAAGAAGGTGGGGGCGGACGGAGCAGAGTGGGAGCAACCAGATGCTTTCGTTTAAGGTTTAAGGAAATATTTATTTGCTGCAATATTAGTTTTTAGACGCCTAGCCCTTAGCGAAACTAGCATTAATGTAGGTGTAAGCGCAATCTTAGGCAAGAGAAAAAGCAAAAAGAACGAAACACGGGGGACTTTCCATCCTTCAGGCCCTTCAGGCTAGACGTAAGTCGGAACGTTTCGAAACGTTCTTCTGACCGATAGTACGATTCGTGCAAACAGATCTTTACAGGACGGAAGGACGGGACACCACTTCAATTAACTATTGGCGATTAACTTACAAATAGCCAAGCATACCGACATCCATGTAGTATGTGCCTGCTGCCGCACGCGGAAACACATTTGGGCCAGCGTCCCCATCATCCTTTTTTTTTCCTTTTAATATTTCATCCTGTTTATATGTGTATAATTTTTATTGAAAACGTTTCTCCATTTCGGGAAAGGTTACGAGGTTCCGGTAACTACAGCTTCATCCATTGACGGGTCGCTGTGAGCCAGCATACTTCTGAGAGACGATCTTGGAAAGGCACCTCCGCACTACGGACAACTTTCCCCAGATCTCAACATTGACAGACGTGTCTATGCTTTCATTTATTTTCCATTCCCGGCAGCAGGCTACGGGCGTGCCCCCTTTTGGCGTGAGTTACACTTTAGAGAGAGGAAAACAGAAGATGTTTAAAATGATCTTTTCGAATTGCGAAGGTGAAGAGCGAGGGAAAAAACTTCCACCAATTGGTTTTTGGCGAGAAATTTCGGTTTTTATTTTTTTTTTGTTATTTTCTACAATGTTTTTTGGCAGAGAATAGAACATAGGATCGACGGGGTAGAGGGACGATATACCCGAGTTAGTTAATGTTACGTGGTAGAGCGGTATCGAAGTTAAAAAAAAAACAGAGAGGAGAGATAAAAGTCTTAAACGCGAGGATTACTAAGTAATAGAGTTGCATTTATTGATGGACGCGTGGTGGTGGATGCGCGCAGACCAGAATGATCTGAACCGAGTTAACTAGAACGTAAGGAACCGAGAGAGGAATGTAGGTGCACCCAACAGCAACATACACTATATAGCGGTTATTCATTGATTGATTTGGCGCAGAATTTCAAACGAACCACAAAACATATAATTATTAGTTGTTTAGAACAGAGACTGGTACGCGGCGGTGAAAAGGAGTGCATGCGATGTGAGGATGAATGGGTGGGCTACAGTAGTGCGTATGTGGTTCGCGGTCAATTGAACGAATTTGCAGCTATGAAGGACGTGGAGAACATTTTTGAACCGGAAATCGAATGTATCGATCCTGGCACAAAGGGATATGGTTGGGAAATGAAGGAGAAAATGAAATCACATAGCAAAGTGAGAGACAACCGTTTAGAAGGCAGCAAGAAGACACACCGTCGAGCGTGATCAGGAATTTAAAAAAGAGAGAATCAAAAGCGAAACTAGAGTTAGATTCCGAAGCAAAGGGAAAGAAAAACAATTTATGAGCAGCTGATAGATACTGTGTGCACTTCGCCGCTGCTGTCTCGCCAACGATGCGGTGCAAAGTTTATGTTTTGTTTTGGTTCCTTAACACGCCGGATCGCTGCTGAGCAACAGACGGGATGGACCGTTTGGTTGGCTGGAGGAAAGTGGCGCGAAAGTTTGACGGAAATGAGCTAGGGGAGAGCAGCAGCGAACAAAGCATGCGTGGAAGGAGGAGGGTGATGTTCTGAAGGTGTCCTCTTGCGACCTTTTGCAATCCAGCGTCTTCCGAATGAGAAGCGAACGATCCTTCTATTTCAACTGCTCCTGAAATGAAATAAAGAAGAAAAGAATTCACCTACACTCCACCACACACTTTACACACTGGAGTGTTTGTGTGTGTGTGAGGTGACACGGTTATCGCTAAGTCTATATATATATATATATATATATATATAAAACAAACTAGGAAAACATGAGTATAATCGGGGTTTTTCGTGCAATCAACATATTTTTCGTCGGTGTTGGATTAATTTAGTGTATAGAGCTGCTGTGTTAATCATTTAATAGGCAGTTGATGGCGGGTGGATGGAAGGGTATGAACAGGAATACAAAAAACAACGACAACAAGAAATGAAGGCAGAAGGGAAAGGAAGAGGAGAGGTGGTTGATGGAGATGGCAGAAGATGCGCATTTCAGAAAACGAAACGGTTTCTCCCGGCAACATACGATGCATTTTTTTGCTAATATTTTTTTGTTTTTTTCGTTTGACTCTTTCTTGCAACCTTTCACTTTACAGACAGTACGCGATCTGTGCGTGCTTCTCATTTTTAACATATTAAAAACAAAAAAAGGAATAATACGATCACGTATCGAGTCTATACTATACTATTAGAGGAACATGCGCCAGCCTTCTTTTTCAATTCGGCCCGACGGAACTTCGGCCACTCTGGCTGACAAAGACTGCCTCCCTACCGGCTACGCTAGAGCATAGGGTCAATATCGACAGAATAGTACAGCCAGGCCTATCCACCATCAGGAAAGTTGCTCGTTCGGGTTTGGAACGAGGGCGTCCGCCGATGGTTAATCATCGAACAGAAATCCTATTCATACCTACCAGCACACAGAAATCTAAGGGAAGCAGAAAGGGTAAAAAAAGAAAATGGCATAACCGAACCGAAGTTGTGACACGACGAAGATCCTATCTTTTAAGAAGTAACAATTATGATGGAGTACCTTTTTATCTAGTTTTGTAAGACACCTAGCCTACGTAAGGAAAAAACGTTAAAAATCGCTGAGCAAAACACACGCGCACACACACATAAATGGAAATTCAGTCCATTCATTTCTGCCTTCTGTCGACGCGTAGTATGTCCTATTGTGGAGAGAAAGCGGGAAAAGAGTGACAGAGAGAGATAGAGAGGGGAAAGAAGTATCGTAGAATGAGAGTGAACAGGGGTTTCTTTTCCCAGATTCCATTTTCCAGAGGTAATGTGGTTTGCCGCAAACAGTTTTTCATAATTTCAAAAATGTTGCTAACTTACGTAAAAGATGTAAGTAACCACCTGTAGCTCCCGTTTGTTCGATTCTCACTTCACCCTTTCTGGTTGCCCTTTCCTCGTCGATTTTTGTGCATCTGCTGCTTCGCTGTCTGGCACGAATAATGTGGAGGGAATTTTAGGATTGCCATCCTTACGAATTGGTCGGTTCATGGTTTGATATTGTTTTTAGCTATCCTTAATGGCTCCCTTTCCCTTTCTCCCTCTCTCTCTCTCTCTCTTTCTCACTCGTTATTTGTTGTTCTCTCCCAGTTTCCCTTGATTCAATCCCGCTCGAAGCGGTGAACGCACGCAAAGTATGTTCGAGTACCTAGTCTCGCGTTTCCCCGCACTCATTGTGCATTTACACACAAACGTGAACCCGATGAGTCGGCGGTGAGGGATTACAGAATTGACGGGAGAAGGGGGCGGGCAGACTGGCAAACCGATAGACCGGGAAAAGGCGTTCCACGCGACGGCACCTGTACGCGTACCATACCGAAACCGGGACGCCGGTGTGGCTGGGGCAAACGGAAAAGGGAAAGCGATTCCATTTCCATTCCTACCTTCCGGAAGCGCTCGTGGTAGTGGTAAGGATGCCTTCGATCAAATACCTGATGTCACATTCGAGAGCAAACGCAAAACACGAGCACTTACTTATTAATAGTTCGGGTGTGGACAGTTGCTACTATCGGGGCTGTCTTGGCCAGCAGGAGGAGCGGGAGAAGGCAATGTCGATTTGCGTGCATTGCCGCGCGGCTAAGGATGTGCGTGCTTGTGTGTCTTTGTTTTTGCGAGGGATTAGAGCGTACAGATAAAGAAACAGCTGGAAAGACTCTTAGAGAAAGAGAAAGAAGCATACCGAGAGTGCTAGAGAGAGAAAGAGGGGGAGGTGGGTATTGGGAGGGGTAGCGCGTTGTGTTGTGAAAGCATTTAGTTTTTTTCTTCGTCGAGTACGAGAACCGTCTATTACGGCCCTAGAGAACAACGACACAGCATACAAAATACAAATAAAATGAATGCAATCATATGTGTTAAAAAATGGTTCCGTGGCGTTTTGATTTGCATTTGTTGTCCCAAAGCTTCCGAAACGCCCTTTCCAACGTGGAACGGTCAATCCCTCAGTACAAGCCCTCAGCACCGAATGATGGTGGGGCCCTAAACGGTAAGATTTTCATGGGGGTGTAGTTATATACGGTACAGTGTTAATCTGAAGTTACCATTTAAAAGAAAATACCATTTCCTCCCGTTCCGGCACAGTGCCCCCGTAGGTGTACGTCTTGTCCCTCTACACTCGGCTGCCCTCTCTGTCCTCTGGCCTTGTGTCCGAGTTGACTGCTATGTATGGACGTGTCCACCCTCCCCACAGCACTGTATGTGCCAGAGTCGACTGCCCCCGTTAAAGTAAGTGGTTCTATGTGCCCGAACCGGCGAGCGTAATTGATTATATACACCATTGGGAAACAAAACATCATACTCAATTTCACACATTTGATTGAGGATTGAGATTTTTATTTATCACTAGCTGATATTCCCGATTTCATACGGGGCTACCGGTACAGTACCGATTCAACGCGACCAACCTATCCCGTTAGCCCAGGGTGGTAATTTAGACTCTCTCGTGAGGTGAGGTCAAAAAATTAGTCTACTCTTGCCGTTTGCGCTTAAAAATGGCCCTCTTCTGAGTTTGTCCCTCTACTTATAGGCTCATAGTGCCATTGCCATAAGTATGGCCGCTACTCCATAGTGCGGCACCTTTCCTGGGTGCCTTCATTGGACTCCGAGCTGGGTTTAAATCTCTTTGAGCCACTGGGAATCGGTGGTGGTCAGAATTCGTTCCTCGATGTGGTGCGGTCCAATGATCTTCGTAACGCCCGGAACGCACTCCTGGACCTCTTTTCCATTAGACCGATGACCCGTGCTTCCAGTAGCGTGCCTGCTCTACCAGACACAATGTTACTAAAACTAACTGATCAGTGGATCATTCCAGGTGAATCAGCGGCTACCTAGTCGATCAATTCAATTTCAGCTCGGGAATGAAATTGAAAATCACAAGTGTAACCAATCGACTTAGAGACTCTAACAACCACGGAAATGAAACCCATGTTGCCCAAAGTACGATTTTGTTGAGATAGGTAATATGGGAGCACCCCGTTCCCCCTCCTCCTAGTTGCTTTGATGCTCATTTGCTGAAGTGTCACGGTATGTCACGGTTGCATAGTTGTACCACTTTCATAGTTTCACCATTACGGCACTTGCATTTATTTAACACTTCTAGCACCGTCTAGCGATACCAAAGAATGACGACGTGTGCAAAGCGTCGCATTCTTTGTACGATACATGCGTACGGC
>JAOEFI010000001.1:999566-1018625 GCA_034621735.1 Anopheles plumbeus | reverse complement strand
CCCCCCCCCCCCCCCCCCCCCCTATCACGCCACAACAACACCTTGTCAGGGAAACTCATCTGCTGCACACACACGACAAATGCCAAACCGATAGGGCAACTACCGGATGCTGGTGCGAAAGTACCTGTGGTACATACTGAATCTGCACAATCCCGACGGCAATCCGCCCTCGGAGACCGCGATCGCGCTCAAGCTGCGCCAGTTCACGCGCATTCCGGTACCTCGGACGGCGGACGAGATGGAGGCGCAACGCGAGGAGCGCCGACAGGAGGAGCAGGAGCGTGCGGATCGACGGCGCAAGGCGAGCGTCGGCCGTCTTTACACCTACTACCCGTTGCGCCAGAAGCCAGAAAAGCCCTTCCTGTTCAACTGGCGCAACTGGTTCTGGCCGTAAAAAAAATACACGAAAACAAGGATCTCCTGAGAGTTCGTCACCCCGGAGGAACACGCTAGCAGACTAGGGCATTACAAACACCACCACCATCACTGGACACGCTACTTGTAATACACGCCTGTGTATGGATATGTGTGTGTGTGTGTGTGTGTGTGTGTGTGTGTGTGTGTGTGTGTGTCAGAAGACAGGCAGTGTATACCCACACCCCCACACACACGCAGAAAAAAAAACAAAATCACACACACATAGACACACTGGCAACCAGGTGTTTCTTCGTTCGTTCAAGTGTGCTTGTCGTGTGACTTTAGTCGAGCACCGTTTTGCTGCCTTTTCCGAAAAGTGAGCCGTCGCTGCTAGTACTAATGTTATTTTAATATTATGCTCACTTTGCGCATGTATAATGCGTAATCGGTGCGCACCTACATAAACACGCTCCCGCAATATGTTCTCTATACGACAAATCCCCGTTAATCTCAAACGCGCTTCCCTTTACGAACCGCCCACTTCAACCGATGCGAACCACTACCGTAACCACCCCAGCGAGCCTACAGACGCAAGGTGCGGCAATGTCTCTGGTTCGTCCTGAACCTTTACCATCCGAACGGTGCGCCGCCTTGCGACGAGGCGATCCAGCGCCGCTTCCAGCACTTTCTGCGCATACAGGTTCCAAGGGCGCCCGAGGAACAGGAGGCGCTCCTGGGCGAGCGGGTGCGACAGGCTAAGAGAGGAATCGCCGGGAAGCCGCGCAGCTCCAGCACCAGCAGCAGCACGATTGCCACCACCACAGGCAAACCAGCGGCGGTACGGAGGAGGATGGTGCTGGTGGTGCGGAGGTGCGCGGACACAGGAAAGCCGGCGGACGGAAGTGAGGGGAACGTGCGGCGGGCAACCGCCATCGGCGACCGAAACCAGGCTAGGGGACGCGAGAACGAACGCGCCATTTGATAGCCGGAAGAGATGTTTCGTCCTGGAAAACGTTCCAGCACACGATTCTTTAATGTGTACTCTTTTTTTGTAACTTGACCTCTCGGTTCCATTTCCCGGCATAGTGCACTCCTGTGTTCTGCACTTCGTTTTCCGTTGCAATTTATTGTATTAGACTACCTATTAAACTATGATTTACCTCACCGGATTGTGTTTCTGGTAATTTCGTTTGTTTGTTTTGCCTGTAGTTTAGAGTTGTTCCATCCCTGTTACGCGCTTTCCGAACGTACGCACTTCCGGGACCCTAGTAGCTGTTGTTCATGGCGTTGCTCATGGGCGCCAATGTCGTCGGTTTATACGCATGCAAGGTTGTACACTCCATTGCACAGCATCATAAGAATATCTCAAGCATGACGTTATCAGCTGGCATGGTGGCTAGCGAAAATCAATATTGTGTATGATATGTCTGTTGCTCTTTATGCATCCGGAAGTGGTGGTCCGGGACCCAGTGACAGTTTTTCTTGTTCTTCGATGGTGTTACTGCAGCTACTATGCCAGGGACTACCCACACGGATGGCCTCGATCCGAACCCAAGCAACTTCTTTGTCTTCTTCTTCTCTGTCTCGCTCATGGTTGAACACGTCGTCGTGCTGACATGGCCTGGTCACAAATCGTTTTCCAGGATTCTTGGACCATGACTGCAGCTCTCCATCTCCGGAAGGACCCGGTATCCCTCAGGTTTTGCTCCACTTGGTCCAACCACCCAGCTCGCTGGGATCCGCTGCGTCTCGTGCCGAGTGGGTCGCTGGCTAGCACCTGTTTGGTGGGGCATTAGTCCGGCATCCTCATGGCATGCCCTAACCAACGGATCCTGCCGGTCTTCGCCACCGTCACCGGATATCCGCCTCACCAAACAGCTCAGCTAGCTCGTGGCACACGTCCTGCTCATACACGCCACCAAAGATCGATCGGAGCACACGCAGCTCGAAGACTCCGAGAGCGTTTGCATTCTGATAGCAGCGTCACAAGCGACTTCTCCCAGGCTAAACGAGCTTGTGAGGGCGGTTACCGGTCCAGCTAGGCTTTCGGGGTTTGACATTGACCGTCGAAATGTGGACTTACACGATCCATCCACTACGCGAGATCACCTAAGAATTTGGACATGAAGACGTGGTAGACCGCTTAACATGTTAAATTTGCATGCGGTATTCCTCGCCTAGTGGATCGAACCTGTTACCCACTTTGTTGTCGTGTTTCTAAACAATTTATCTCATTCATCGCAGGAGCTGGCTCCTGAACCTCGACCTAACTTAATCGATGTTTTTCAAAGACATTTGACCTAGCACCTGCGACACTTTGTATGTGTGTGTGTGTGTAGTATCAAAGCTCACTTGACAGTGGAAATAGTTGACTTGGAACACGGCGGCAAAGCATCGAACTGCCGGGGACATACAAACCGACAGAGTGACAGGAGACGGTCCGCATGTATGTTCAACTGCACCGCTACCCTCTCACCAACACACACGTACGGACACCCACAAACAGGGTTCACTATTCCGTATATAGATCTAACAAACCAAAGCATCCAGAAGAGCAATGGCACCGGTGAAGTGTTGGGCTTTGTATCCCTCGTTTAACATAGTATCTTTTATCAAATGTATCGTCAACATGGGTAAAAAAAAGCGCAAATGACATGAATCACACCCACTCCTCCCATCCCACCACACACAAACACGACCCGGACACGGTTACAGGAAAAGCTGCGCATGAAAATACTGACGCGCCTCTCGAAGGAAGGCTCGAGCGCAGAGGAACCGCTCAACATACCGCTGTCGGACTACTCGAGCGACGAGGGCGACACGAGCAGCAGCAGCTCTGAGGATGAGGGCAAAGACAGCATGGCCGAGCTGGAGGGCCCGTGCTGTTCCACGCTGAAGGTGCCTCCGTCGTCGCCGGTGCTGCCACAGAAGCTCAAAGGGAACAAGAAGGTAACGATATCCGGGACGGCGCCGGTCGTGCGTCCTATTCTGCAGGGGCTGGCGGGAGTGAAGCGTCCAAGGCGTGTTCTGCCTTCGATCTGGCGTTTGCTGTTGGAAAACCTTGCACTTGAAGGTTTGACGGGCTGCATCTTGAATCAAAACAGACACAGACAAACTTTGCACAAACTGAGTATCAGAATCAAAAAAAAAGAGGACAACAATCGTACCGTGGTTTTGGGAACATTTCGTCAGGCTGAAGGCGGGTGAGAGTGACCGAACCGAGTTGCGTGGAGAGAGGGGGAGGGTTGGGTGGTGGGGGTGGGGGGGGGATGAGAGGAGGAATCTGCTATCGGGCAACGTCGGTCACAGAAAATGCCAACGATGAACAAAACGCTACCACTGTCTAGCAATGATGTGTCTTGAGCGGAGATCGTGTAGGTTGTGCAAAAACTGTCTCTTATGTCTAGCAGAACATTTTCAAGCAACAGATTGGTTGACGAGACAGGCCTTTGACGCTACGAAGAACGGTGTAAACGTTCGGGCCAGTTGTCTTCGCTGCGTACGTGACGCGCGTAAACGCTCCTCAGCTTCTTCGTTTTTTTTCCTAGAGAACAGTGATGGCGAACCGTTCGAACCCGCCACGGAGCCGCTCTCAATGAATCGCGAACTGCGCTCCTTAATCATAAATATCACGCGTCCGTTTACTTTGTTAGGTTGAGATCCTGCAAATTAAGCAAACCTTTTTAACATAAAATAGAACACTATTTCCGAAGGAAACGCGGAAAAGAAATTACGGCACCCAAATTTCTAGACAAGTCATAAAGTTTAATTTTCGAGCAGGAGAAGGTGTTTTTTTCAAATATGGTTTTATTCCACTTACTTTCCATGGTAAAGTTTGCCACTGTACATGTTTTTTTTTTATCATTTAGGAATTAAAGCAAGTTAAATATCTCCCGAAGCAACAAACGTTGATAGTGCCTCATGGGAGCTTGTCGTCGCTGTCTTAAACGGTCCAGCGCATTGTACTTATCATACAAAGGCAGCGTACGTCCCACCAACACGTCGGAATCGACGGGTTCGGGAAAGAGAATTCGTCTATTAACGGGAAAACCAGCTCGAGTGGTGTTCAAACTGCCCGTCTCACCTCATCGCCGGTGTGGCGTCACCGCAGGGCGCAATAACAATAAAGCGTAATTTCTTCTTCGCTTCTCCGCTCCACAGAACAAGAAGCAGATGGCGCAGGTGCGTCCGTCGTACCGGCGGAAGTCACACAGCGTTCAACGCATCGTGCTCGACATACCGACCACCGAGCCAGCCAGCGACTTCTTCGAGTACACATCCGAGGACGAGCTGCTGCCGCCGGCGGCAGTCTCTGACACCGAAAATACTATCAAGCGCACTTTCCGGCGACGCAACAGGCCGCGCAAGACGGACAACATCCGCAAACTGACGTTGCTCGGCTGCGAGACCCAGTACCTTATGCCGCCGGAGCTGATCGTGCGCTCCGCGGCCAACCGCTACCAGTCGGAGGACGAGGACGAGCAGAGCAAAATGGTGATGAGCATTATCAAGGAGTTTCCACCCGTTATCAGCAAGGAGCGCGTGTGGCAGCGTTCGAGCGGAAGCGAACGGTGAGCAATAGCTGATTCATGGTGCGGTACGGCTGGCGACAAGCTGATTTTTTCTCTCTTGCCTATTGCTCAGATGCTTCCTGTTTGCTTCATTCAAATGAATTTGCCTATTTTATTATTTGTATGGATATTCTGAGCATTCCTATTAATAGTTAAACAGAATTCGACAGAATTTTAACAAATTGGCCACATTTGGAACAGGATTCCGAGTGTATAAAACATGCTTCGTTGGGATGTATCTTACACCGTTTAGATAGTGTCTCGAAGATGGAAAAGACCGTCACATCCTTCACGCTAAACATGGTTGCATTCGCCTAGACATAAGTTCCTCCTTTATATGTAAGTTGCATGTACTTTCTTTCTTAGCATATGTTAAGCTATCTTCAATATTAGTATTGAAAAAAAAAACACACTCAAATAAGGAAAAAGGACTATCTCAACGGAAATCTGCGAAAGTATCTGCGATATCGTATTCTTCCGAGCTGATAAATGAAAATGTACTATCGTAAACTTGCCCATTCGAAAGAATACGTTGAGGCTGTATGTTTCATCATTGACGTTAGTCTATCAGGCATGGTATCAGGTGCAATTGGGACAGGGTAAACTCGAAAGTGGGATGGGCTGGTGCTTTTTTTGACATCACCTTCATGCTCTCTATATCTACTTTCTCTCCTTCTCTCTCTCTCTCTCTCTCTCTCTCTCTCTCTCTTTCTCTCTCTTTCTCTCTTCATCTCGTTCGCTTTACTCTGGCAGAACGATTGATGCATTGAAATCCTCCAGTCCGGACAACTATCAGGTGCGGTTCTCGCTGAAGCGCTCGATTTGGACGGGCACGCACTCGGATGGCTACGTGAACGATTGTTATAACCCCAGACCGATTTCCTGGGGCGCCCCGCCTACACTGGTCAAGTCGACGCACTATGACAACGAGGCCCTTCTCACGTAAGACTTACCGAATAAGACGAAATTAAAAAGCGGAAAGCACTGTAAGCGCTGTATGTATGATTCGCGGTTTCCCGAACCTCTGCCACCGTAGGGCTTGTTCGCAGAAGCTGGCGGCCTGGAAGGACGAGAAGCGCAGCCTGAAGGAAAAGCACCACAAGAGCCTCCTGAAGCTCCACCATTCACATGCGCTAGGCTCGAACAAGGACAAGGAGAACCGGAGCGTCCGAGTGAAGATCACGGTGGGGTCGGAGCACCTAGCAGCGGCAGCAGCGGCAGCCGCAGCCAAGCAGCGAATCAACTCCGCAATTGCCGGAGAGAAAAAGTACCAGACGGATGGCTCGGAGGGCAGCAGCATTTCGCGGGTCAAGCGAAAAACACGGTACGAGATGCGGCGCGCAAGCGTTGGCGGTAATTGCCTGAATCCCCCGGTAACCACATTTCATCATTTTCTACCCCGGACAGGTCCACGCTGAGCAAGATAGTAGAGAAAGCGGAAATCATAACTCACCTGTCGCGGAGTGCCCGTGTCGGTCAGTCGCGCCGGTTGCTAGCCACCAGTTCGCTCTCGACGGCCGGCTCACCACGGAAGGCACTGCTCAGCGTCCCGTCTACGACCGCCCTGTCGACCAGCGCGGTCTCCAACACTAACGGCACGAATGGTGTTAATGGCACGATCGGTGGCGCCAACGGCCCCTCGAACTCCGCCCAGTCGCCCGTGGTAAAAACACCGAGCAAGTTCAAGACCAGTGGTATCGTCGTCACTGCCGCGCAGCCACTGCCGAAGATGCGCAAATCGTTTGCCACACGCAGTAAAAGCACCGCTTCGCCAATCAAACTGCCGACGACCAGTATCGATATCCAACTAACGACGCTCTGCTCCGAGACCGAATCTGAAAGAAACGTGAAAGTGGTCAGCAGTAAGAAACACAAGAAGAAACGCACGCCCAAAGACAAGTCGTCGAAGCTGCCGTGTTGAACGAAGGGAGCGCGTGCCTTTTGGAGTTGCTTTTCAGTTCGGCAGCGATGTACATAGCATTTGAATGCACACCAGTTGTACTAGACAGTTATGTGTACTGTTGAATGATGCTTAGCCTTGCAGGCAGGCAGCCTCTAATCTCAATCCCGGTTCATCTCCAAATCGATCGAACTAAATCATCTAGCGGCAATTAAGAGTAGTCAGGAAATAGAGGTTCCACACACACACGAACGGCATTACGGAGCAGGTTGATAGCAGGGGCTGATATTGATAGAAGCATTTACTGCTGACAAACGATGTAGAAGGTACGTTCGACCGTTTTGTATATCGAACAAGGAGAATATAAGGAAACCAAGTTCATCGAAATAAAAGAAAAACTATAATGTAGTGGCTTTGGAAATCATACTTCATCGATCGTGGCAGGCTTTAAATCTCTATTGCTGTTTGTAAATACAGTATGTGAAAGTAAACTAGAACCAAAGCCCTGTCATATGAGCGAGAATGAGAGAGAAAACGAGTTTACATTACGTAAAACTTACCACTATGGACAGGTGTTCAGGAGCAACAGGAGCATTCAATCGGTACAGGGGTACGGTAAATCGAAGTAGTTGACGTTGCAAAGCCGTTTCTTTTTGCATAATGTACTCCGCCTAAAGATACACCATTCGTATTCCCATACTCACTGCAGAGATGATAAATGAATGAAAAAAAAAATCTTAAACTTGTCCGGCAGCGACGGTGCGCAAAACAACTGCCTTGGCGTGAGCTCGCTGCCAGATTACCCAAACGACTGGTTGTGCTCGAATCGAGTAGCCAGTGGATGGAATTCGAATGACAGATCAGCAGCATTGCCAGCTGGAATGTCAGAAATTCCTGTAGCTGGACTACACCACCACCACATTGGAAACAAAAAGTAATTTTTTGGATCTGCAGCGTTTTATGTTCGAAGCGAGGAAGTCATACATATTTCATTAATACACTAATGAATGACGTGCAAAGCTTGATGGTAGTTATTTGAATGATTTAACTCAACGAATTATGTGCTCCGATATTTTAAAATTGTACTTAGTAATCTCAAGGAATAAATTTAAACCAATATTTGTGAAACAATTTCCTGTAAGTTTCGAAAACTTTTATCTAGTTCATTCTTGCATGCACTTTGTAACATCTATCTATAGTGCACATCCTTCAGTGATTGCGTGATTGCACATTCCGGAACTAGACATTCGATACCCAGAGGGGTATTTTTATTAATCGGTTGTGATCGAAAAAGGCATTTAATGTAACCCGAGGTGATAGTACGAATGTAGCTGCTACTTTCACTTCCTTGTGCTATTCCCATTTTCTGGACACATCGATGTATTCACCATCCGGTTGGTTATAGTTTTTAATTGAAGGGGTTCTGACAGGTCCCACGGCACGGAATGGCACCAACGTTTGATCGCTTTGAATGGCTTGCTGGTACAATTCGGCGGATTCCAATTTCAACTCGTTCAATGCTTTTATTTGAGCGGCCACGATCCGGTCAAACGTTTGATAGTCAGCTAGCTTCTCCTGCATCTTGTGTTTTGCCCATTGCTTCTCCAACAATGCACGACCTTCGATGAGCTGCGATGTTAGTTTAATAGTGACTCGTTTTCGTTTCCTAAGTAAAACGTAATAAGAATGTAAGAGATTTGAAATAAACGCATCACTGCCTCCTGCACTTACTCTTGCTCATCGATAAGTTCCATCGGAGTTTCCAGCTCTTCGATTGGTTTCAACTGACGGGCATTCTTTTCCAGACGTCGAATTTGTTTCTCCAGGCGTTTTCTTTTACGTTCTTCCCGTTGCTTGATGACCTGTGGATCGAGCTTTTTCTTCTTTTTCAATGGTTCTGCGCACAGCACTGGGGTGCACCGGAAAAGCAGCCCACTGCTACTGTGAAAAGATCTCGTATGCCCCAACAGTGAGGTAAATCTGCAATTTAAGATACCACCGATTAGCATGCATCGTTCATTGAATACGAAGATAGCTTACTTACCGGGATAGAAAGGGAAGAGTCATCATATTTCCACTGCAAATATAAAACCAACCGAACAACACGTAAACAATTATTTTCCAAAGGATCTCTACATGACATTTGTTTCATAACCGAAAATGACAACAATGCAACTGCTCGAAATATCGGGCTCCGTAGCTCAGTTGGTAGAGTCTCCCTCTCTCAACACGAGTGACGTGGGTTCAAATCCCGCTGGCCCGATTCAGATACTGGCTTTTTCAATAGCCTTTGTCTAAAGACGCAGAGATGCTGTAAAAATATCTGAACAGCCAAATGACCTGACAGTCGAAATGAAACAGAGCTGGTACGCCTCTGAATAGGACGTAAGAGAACAAAAAGTTCAACTTTGCCTAGGAGGATATACCACTAGCTCGCATAAACAGAAGAAGAAGTAGAAGAACTGCTCGAAATGTTATATTTACCTTATGCAAAATTACTTCTGCTTTATTTATACCAAATATCAATATTTATTTCCCTGGAGCATTTCACGTACCTAAAAGATGAATAATATGATTATGATTTTGTGGCAAAGACGTGCTATGAATCACAAAACGCCATAAAAATTTCAATTGTTTCAGATAATTCGCTAGCTGTGCCAAGAATATTGCAATAAGTTTGACAGCGAATCCCAAATATGCTCAACATCAGCGGTAATAATAAACGTCATTTTTCATCACTTTTCATAACTCCATTACCATCAGCACACCGTTCAGCAAGAGACGGTTTCGAAGCAAGTAATTTCTGGGATCACATTCTACAAGCACTTTATCGGCCATCAACATGAGCTGCAAAGTAAGTAATATTGAACATGCCACTCTTCCTATAGAAAACAAATGTGAATATGCACCATCTACGGTTATGGCATACATATAGAATTATGTGTTTCTATGTTACGTAATTCAATTCGTCCTTCTCGTAGAATGTTGCCCGTTTGGTGTTGCAGAATAGCCGCCAGTTCTCCCGTACCGCTCCTGCCTCCTCAGGAGAGGTGGCTGAAGGCTACAAACAGCTGCGCCACATCCAGGAGAAATTCCAAGTATGTAACCTAACATAAATTCAGCGGTGATCGAGACGCCTGATATCCTCTTGCAATTGTAGAAACCCGACGGGAAACCAGTCTTTCTGAAAGGTGGTGCAATGGACAATGCTCTGTACGTATTTACAATGGGGTTGAGCCTTGTCGGGTTGGCTGGCATCACCAAGCTATTCTATGAACTGAGTTACCCGAAGAAAGAGGATTAGGCTAGTTTGACATTTGGTTGGTAGCAGTCCTACTGCAAAACTAGCCACTGCAATTAAACCATGGAGCAGTCGTAGATCAGAATTGTGGTCAAAACGGTATTTATGTGCCGAAAATTGCTAGGAATATGTTTGGTTATAGGCCCCTATCCCTCCCTGCCTTACCGCAATTTCCAATGTGAATGTTAACACCTGTATTTATTGAGGTCATTACGGGATGCAAAAGCGAACGCACGATTCCACTATGTACAACGGTACACATTTATTCATGCATTTATCAGCAAATAAATATGTGTTTTGAGCAAGAGATGTTAAATTTTTTTTTAAATACGCTCGACCTGAATATCCGAAAACGATTCAAAAGAACTTCGGTTTCCATCACCAACGACACCATTCCATTTCCATTTGCACTTCTTACATAACGAAAGAATCACAAGCCTGTAAATTCCATACTGGTAGGATAATCCAATTGTCATGGCGCGGGTTGCTTATGGAACGTTTTACTATAACTGATCTACTGAAAATCTGGAGGCAACTAATAATAGAAAATTGTTTCAAGCTGCCGGGCACTTCCTCACAATAAATTGGTTTCCAGCACTGGACCGATGTCAGAGATTTGAGTGATTAAACTAAGGTGGTCTAAATTTGCACCATTTTATGTTCGCCCCAACGGAGGATAATTATTCATTCATAATTAAACAGCGATTAAAATAGTCTATTAATTCCTGTCCCGGGGGTTGGGGGAGAAGAGAGGCGATGCAAAGGAAAATACAAATCCAGCCCGATGGTCTAAGAAAATTCGCTTGACCAGGCCGCACTGTCAGTCCAATTTACGGATATCTTGACGAACCATTCTACTGGACTGTGTAAGATGTAAATGAGCTACTAGTACCGGGGCTGCTATGCAATATGAAAAAAATACAGTTGTTAGTGGGGAGGTAGAATGGAAACGCGTTCAGAATCTCCCGGCGGTCCTACTCCCGCAGCTGTAGTGGGTTGATGCATATGCTGAAAATTGACCTTCCACAACCATAGTGTTTCCACAGCATGTCCTAGCAACAGGCAAGGCCAGGCTTGAACATACCAACGCGTCCTGGCATGTACATACCATCCATTCGGCTGATTCACTGTAATCCCGGGGGAGCTATAAAAGATCACGGCCGAGTCCTTCCAGCAGGCAGACATTATTTGTGCACCGCTTCGAGCACTGATCAGCTATTTCATTCTAGGTGTAAATAGATACTCGATTTTAAAACCGATGAATTGAGTTAGGTGTTAAGTAGTTTAAGCGTTGCTGTTGCTTTTAGTCTTAGTGTTTAATCGCACGCCTACGTGACGAGCCAGTTTCTAGTCAGCGTGTTTCCCTCCTTAGCTTAACAGATTAAATATTTTGAAAAAATGTCCGCCGGAAGTGTGCTCCTACTCATCGTGTTGCTGATGGGATACATCTACTGGAGCCTTGCTCAACCGTTAGTCGCCTCGGTTTTGTGCCGTGCAGAACAGTTTCTCTCGAAGTGTGTGCCTACCTAATGTGCTACTGGTTTTCCACATCTTATTTCGTCCCTCGATTCTAGAACCAACATATATGAAATCCGTTGCAGACTAATGGTTACTGACACAAAAAATCAGTGTCCTCACGGCACATTCACGAACCCGTGCGACAAGCTGGATTGCATGCGTGTGAGTTGTGAACAACATACAAGCCATTCAAACGGATTTCAAATTTAAACTTGCTTCATACGACCGTAACCCTTCCAACCGTTCTTCCGTACTATCGGGGGGAATTTTTTTTAATTGTTTCATGCAGGGCCCGGGAGACATTTGTGGGGACACTAGGTCGGAAATAATATTATACGGAAAGTGTGCCCATGACCTACTGTGCTGCAACGGCCGGTGCAGAGGCTGCACCGCGCAGGGAGTGTGCTTCGACGAGCCCTGTCAACCGCCGAAATCACACGGACTACAGCTTCGCTCCGATCCATATATGCAGCGACACGTGAACCCGCTGTACGCATTCTTGAAATACTTCGGCAACGAGTAAGCCAGCCGGATTCGGGGTTCTCACGCTCAACTGGACAACAATTTAACGCACTCGATCAACGACTTTCGACCAGTATCAAACAATGGCTCCACAGCAGCGCCCGAAGTCGAATGATCCAGTAGCTCGTGTATGTATGTCCCAACGACGAAAATCAGCATTTGCAATGGTAGCCAGTTCAAGTTCATGCGAGCGATGTAGAGACGAACCAATTCCCGCAGCATATTCTAAACGAATGGTTTACGTACCACATCCAACCGGCTTGCCCACAAGTATCTCCTACTGTTAGATGTAGCACCTCCTGGCGGTAGCTTCTGGGAAGCATTACTAGAAAAAGAAAAAAACGAAACCAACAACCTAGCTAGTATTCTATTCCACCCGTGCTACGTGCGTTTGCTAACAAACAAAGTCGCCAATAAACTTAAAAAAGAATTATAACAGTCAACACCACATTTGCAGGCCCGCAACTATTACTCGCTTACAAAAACATACCGATTAAACTCATGAAACTGGCATCTTATGTAGCACAAATAACAAACGCCCGTTACAAGCTTCTGACAAAGTTCTCTTACAGCTTTATTTTCATGTATCTCTTTAAACCGTATTTGTATTATTTTTCATTTATTTAGCCCACCCTCTTCCCACACGTCCTTTTATCGGTTGTTTTTATTTTCAAAATTCAAAGTTTGTGTAGTTATATGGTTGTTTGTTTAGCAGGTTTTATTTTTAACGGGGTTTAGATTTAAATTTTTTTTCGCTTCTAACATAACTTTCTTCTTTTTGCTCCCTACTGTTTGTTTTTACTCCTGCCTTCTTTGGTTTATTTCGCTCATGTGTGTCTGCAATGTCCTTGATTGCTACGAAAATGAACTAAAGAATCCTCGACTAGTCGTATCGTATCAATTGCTGCTGCCAATTGGCTCTAGTCTATTAGTTTCGTTGCATCCTGGCCCTGACGAATTATGCTTAGGAGTACATGATAAAATGAACACGCTTGGCTGAGCGATCGAAAACATGTGTTGGCTAAAACAAAATCCTAGCAAGGTACAGAGCAGCTAGTGCTGCGCCTCGACAAATGCTGTGCGTGTGTGTTGTGTGATTGCCCAAAATAGTGCTCAATTCATGTGTGTGTGCTGCCGCTACCAGAGCTGCTGCTGTTGTTGCTACTGCTGCCGCTTAATGCCACGCCGAACAAATGGTGCTACATCCGGAAGTAAACGAAGCGGCAGTGGCTCACGCTCATTGCGGATCGTCCGAAACGTCTGGTGGAGATTTAGCGCAAACCACACCACCTCCTCTTCCCGAACCCGGTCGTGGCAGATAGTACGATAGTTACTGCAGCTGCTGCGAAAGGGTTTTATTGCGTTGACACGAAGGCGGTGTTTTTTGTTCGATGTGATTACTGACGCGTACCGACGACGGGCGGAGGGAGGGCGCGATAGTGCCGAGATCTCTCTCGGTTCGCAATGCGCGATCGTCCGAACGTTCGCGCCCTGCCCGGTGGAGGAGTAAACGGTTTCAACTTCACTGGAGATACGCACGAACGCACAGAAGGAGAAAAGGATACATGTGCTATATGTGTTTCGCCGGAAACGGGAACGTATTTTTTAAGTTTAGTGAAAAAAGAAAACTAAAAGTGAAAAAAGAGTGACCCCAGCGGTAGGAAGCTCGAGGGGCGGTGCGTAAATCAACCCACCGGCACGGTTCGATCGTCGGCGCTTGGCTCAACAATCGGGGCCACATTTATCGAGCGCGGCGTCGAAGCAAGGGCAGCAGGAGTAGCAACAGCAGAAACCGGATCAGCTACAATCCGCACACTGCTAGTGAAAATGGAACAGAAAAAACACCATATAGTGATGCGTTCATACTGTGATCGATTTGATTCATGTAAGGTGATGGCTGACACTAAACGTTGTACGTTGTATTTCGCGATTAGCACAATCCAAGCACTTCAGAGTGACGTCCTCTTTCGTACGTCGGTTGGACCGACACAGGAATGGGCCACGGGCCAGAATCGGCCTCACTATAGTATCCATCGGCGAAATCACTCACATTTAGGTAAAAAAGTAACACCGAAATTCGCTTATCAGCTATATTGGTAGAAGGGTATGTGGACGTCGGCAGCGTAACGTATTTGCTGGATAAATGATTGAAGCTTAAAGATAGATTATGAAATAGATGTGAGTCCATGTGGGGTGCTGTGTTTCGCTGTGTTTTCTTGCAATGTATGCTTGCTACCGAAAGTCATCATCCCACACAGGACTAGCTTGGCGCGTGCACTAGGAAAGTAGTTACTTTGTTGCACTGATGGATCTTAGAACGGGTCCGAGCCGGGGAGGCTACGCCGAACCAGAGGTGCCGAAAACGCATGCGGAACGGCGAGGTTGGTTCCGCTCGCCAAATCGCCCACGTTCAACTTGTCCATCGCAACCTTCGTCTCCGACCCGTCTCCTCGTGTTGCAGAGGGTGAGATCCTGCTCGTTTCCCACACCACTCCGACCGACGATGGATCCAGACGATTCTTGAGTGGCTCGAGTCACACCTGCTTGGCACTACCGGAAAACATCTGGCTCATGCCAATCGTGAAACAAACTCTGTCGTTTAGTGTTCGGCACCCAGTTTTTCAAATGTAACGAAGCAGCTGGCAGTGGTAGGTTTTTACTAACAAGTATGTAACGTGTGTGCATTTGATAGTCTTGTCGAGGCGCGAGCTCTATTTGTATAGAATGGTTCTCCTATCCTCCTGACCTCAGTAAAAATAACTTTCCAAATGGACAACCAGTTATCAATCCTTCCATGCTCCGTCGAAGTGTAGTCAACTTGTCGTACCAGGGTTGTCTCGTACTCGTACCAGGATTTGGAACAGGCGGCGCCGTGCATACACTCGTAGACTACTCTTTGACTTGCCCTGGATGCAACTGCAGCCCTTTACACCGTATCACACCGCATCTTGACACGACTTGAATCGCGTGTACAGAATCTACTACGGGATAGGAAATAATGGCAGATAAGGAATAAAACAAACTTATTCTTCAATCACTGCCTGTCGCTGCGTTCGCTTTCTGGTGTATATTCGACGGGCTTTAGTCATTTCGGTTATTTCGGCTGCCGGCATATTTTCTGTACATGTTGCACGATTCGATCCGTAACGGACTTTTACTAGTTGCGACCCGAGCACGCGCTGACCCGCCATATCACCCAGGACCACCAGGCAGGGAGACAACTCTCGGTTGCGATGACAGTCCGGATGTCTAGTCCACTGCCTCGTGTAACCTCGTGTTGGTCGCACGTGTCAATCCATCCGTTGCGCTGGCGAGCCATGTACACGGTGGAAAAACATGTATCAAACAGAAAAGGAGCATGGGTATAGAGAAAATAGTAAGAAGATTTGATGGTTACAAAGACACTCAGGAACCACTCGCTGACGACTGAAAAAACACGCCGCTTCCTACGACCATTCTTAACCGAAGCAGTAAGTGAGCAGTGCGTGACAGAGGATACCGATGTTGTTGCCTTCAAAATGAAACATAGTGAAAAACCTTTCAATGTCTCAAAAGTTCCAAACCCGAAGGGGGCCGCAAACTTTATCTGGCACTATATATTTCTCATTAAAAACTTGAATTCTTTTCTATCTCTTCGTAATGAAGTGCTCAACTTTCTGTGTTCAAACGCGTGAAAACATTATTTTCCTTAAAATTCATCTCCTATAAATCATCAGTAGCAGCACACAATTCAACATTGCTTACCAATATCGTGTACTATGACTAGCGCCATTCCTTTCTGCTGTATCGTTTATGCTGTATAAGATCTTCAGTGTTGTTCTTCTGCAACACATATTTGCACGTTGTGATCGTCTTACTCGGGACTAGAATCAGAAGTACGGAAGTAATTTGAGCATTTCGCCTGGCCAAGTGCGATGGAAAAAATTACAAAAAAATCTGAGCAGAAAAGAAACAATAATGTGACACACGTTACCTGTTCGGTGCTTTTGCGAAACGCTTGTCTACCATCGAATGTTCTCAATCCGGCTGCCTGTGCTCTCTACTCCTGCGTACGATGGTCTCTAGTAGGTTAAAGGAAGCCTCATCGTCATCGTCGCCATCGTAATGACCGCTCATCCGGATTCGCTTTAAACCGCTTTGGTTTCGATTAGCTCTGCGTGAACTCTTCATGGCCATCGTCCTGCGTTACTCGATACGAGGGTATTTTTCTGCGAACCTGCGTACCTGTTTAGTTTTTTTTTTGTTTTCATGCAATTCGAACATCTCGCGAAACCCTTTGCCTGCTACTAATGAAGCTTATCATATGCTTGCAGCCTTTCCATCTTCTCTTGTTTCCTTATTTGCCTCTATCACCTATCGCACATGTAAGCAACCATTAGATTAACGCTGGATTCTGTACCGGTAGGGTACCTGGCACACTCTTTCACAACATCATCGCAAAGCTCGGGCCGATTGAAATGAAGTGCCATTGTGTGCGCTGGTGTCTGTAGCATAGGCTGCATACGGTTTAGAGCGGAGCACAGACAAGAGAGAAACAATGATAGAAAAGGGCTATCATAATTGTGTCCTTTCGCAAGAACAAACCGAAAAAGCTTTAGAGACAAACTAGGTAATATTCGAATGATTGTTGGTATTTGAATCCAAGCAAATTATAACAAAAGGACGTTTTCGGTTCGAAAAGAAAATAAAATTTTATTGGATCATTTGAGTATCCTTCAATATTCTTCCTCCTTCATTCGTCATAAAAAGGAAGTGCATATTTTCGTTTGGTGCAGTTGCTTTCAAAACCAATTTTCCTTTGCTGGCGCATGTGTGTCAACTCGTCATTCTATGGGTCAACCCGACAAAGATGAACCACACGCAACATGGTGTGTGTACTGAGGCGCACGACTTGAACATTTCACTACTCTATAGGCTGGCTGATCAGTAGGAAAAAACGCTGGTCATAACAGATTATAGGGCCTCTTCTAACTACAACTTGTTTTTCCTCTAAACTGGGAAGCAACTGGTATTGCCGGTTTTCCAACCATCATTCCCACAAAGTTCATTTAGTAGTTTTTATAAACGTTTGCTCCTATCAGCTGTTTATATTTCTGTCTCATTTGTTTTTCCGGTTTCCCATATTTATCTCACACGGAAAATTGTATACTATGCCTCCGGTTGTTGTACGTAGAACTGCATAACGATGATACAAAAATGATCTTATCATTTTACAAACTACCTACCATTTTCAGTTTTTGCTTTGCTACGAGATCGGTTGCATAAATCAGCTGTGATGCAAGTTTTTCTCTTTAAAACCTTGCTTCAGTCTTTTCTGTTCATTTCTACAATCTGCTAAATATATAATATCCTTAATCAATAATGTAAGATAAAACTATGTGTGATCGAAGACCGTTTGAAGGTTGATGCTTTGTTGATAGCCCGGGGATTGGTTGGTTGATAGTGATTTCGCTGTTTTGAGGCAACTTCAATTTGCTTCAAACCTGTTTGAATTTGTCTGCAGTGGGGCAGGCCAACATATGTGTAGGGCAAGTCATGTAGGGTTGATTCGTTCGACGTTGAGAAGGAGTTGAGAAAATATTGCTTACGATTGAATGCTGGGTTTTGATTAAAGCTTTCGTAATGCATGTCGAACATTTGATAGTGACAACACAAATATCAAAACCTGTTATACATAGCTGGGATAGCACGTCGGAACATTCACTCTTGTAAATATGTCCTCCAAAACAGTTTGCTTCTCCATCTCTTCTCGCCTATCACTCCACTCTTAGCACTAAACGTTTCGTGGCGAAACGGAGTACGAACTAACTTTTCCGTGACTGCATTGTCTTTTGGTTTGGTTCTCTTCTCGCTGACCACCTTCGTGAACCGTCCGTATACCAAGGCCTTCGCCTCTTCTTGCTTGCCGGGCAAAACCATGCACCCCATCCGTGCGCTGTAACTTTGACAGAATCGCGTACACGGAACAAAACATCGCTAAGTACTGCGACAATTCTGAAGAACGTTCTTTGAACTGGATAATCCAGCTTGTCGCGTCGAAGTTCGTACATGAAGTAACAAACCAAACGGGCAAGTTCAAGGAACATTGTGTAGCGTGTACCAGTAGACACCCAAAACGTGTATCAACAGAGCAAACCGGAGCTATTATTTCAGAACATCATTCATATATTGGTGCATAAAGCACAGCGCATAACCGCATAATTATTAAATGATCAGTTAAACGTACAGCTGGAGGCTCCACCAGCAGATGAAATCATGCTACAGACGCCTAGCATTGAAGAAACACGCAAGGCTATCGCTAAAGGCGAAAGGGTAAAAAACGGAGGCGCAAATTTAGAAAATTAGATTCATTGACTGATTACTGAGATATGGGATAGCGAATCGATGCCTTCTGAATGGCACCTTGGGATCATCTACCCCATATACAAAAAGGCGATAGATTAAACTGCAGTAACTACAGGGGTATTACGGTGTTGAATACCGCCTACACAATATTTTCCCTCGTCCTCTAAGAACGACTCGTCCCATACGCTGAAGAGATAATTGGTAACTATCAGAGGGGATTCAGGAAAGACAAATCGACCACTGATCAGTTCTTTACCATACGGCAGGTCTTGGAGAAGATGACGGAGCTCCAAAAGAACACCTACCATCTCTTCTTAGACTTCAAAGCCGCATATGATGCATAGCCAGGGTACAATTGTATCAAGCCATGAGCTCGTATGGAATCCCGGCTAAAATTACCAGGCTCGTAAGAATGGCCATGACCAACGTCACATGTCAGGTGAAGGTGGATGGAAAACTCGCAAGTCTCTTTGCTACCACCAAGGGGCTGCGCCAAGGGGATGGGCTTGCTTGCATACTCTTCAACCTAGCGCTAGAGAGGGCCA
>JAOEFI010000001.1:976454-999466 GCA_034621735.1 Anopheles plumbeus | reverse complement strand
CCCACTCCGTCGGAAGCTCTGTGGAACGAGGAACCCAAGGGCACGCCTCGAGAGGAGTGAACACGTTGCGCGAGAACTTCCGCGACCCGTGTACCTTCGCACGCGCAAGGGTCGCATCAACAATCTAGACGGTGTTTCTGCAGAGGAAGTTACACCCTGGATTCTACATGTACTTTTGAAAAAAACGGCAATCTGAAGCGTATATTGACCGGTTAGAACAGTTCATGTTAAAGTATGATGAAAGCCAGGCCAATGAGCTTTCCTCATGCCTGAAACAGTTGGATTTACGTCATCATAATTTCATAAACATGATCGGTACACTAGATTAGTTAGACGACAACGACGACACAGTAGAAGCGTGTATCAACGATAGGTGTGATATGGACGAACGATACAGAAAGTTGCGTGGTTTCTTTCTTAAAAACAAGCCAATGGAGAACAATACAGTGAACAATTCATTGCTGCTTTCAAGTACAACAGCGCTAAACAGCTCAAGCACAGTGAACATTCGTCTTCCGAAAATAGAGCTTCCGACATTTGACGGTGATGATACGAAAAGATCGTCGAGACATCGTTTTGAAGCTGCGATTGTGTTTTAACTGCCTATCAGCGGATCATCATGTTCGTGGGTGCAATTCCAAATATTCGTGTCGGTTTTGCAACGAGCGTCACCATACTGTGCTGCATGCAACATCTTCTGCATCAACATCTTATGCGCAACCGAATTCTCCAGCAAAAATCACCATGTCGGCACAGTCAGGCGACAGGCAGGGAGGAGACACGGTATTGTAAAAGACCGTAAGAGTAAACGTTGTAGACGACCATGGCCAGCGAATTAAAGCGCAACCGCTGTTAGATTCCGGATCGACATCAAACTTTATCACAGAATCATTGGCTAAGCGCTTCTGGGAACTGCATACAGGCCGCAAACGAGCACTCTGTCCAGGCAAACCATGGCCTTTGGAAACGCCGTTTGGTTGGGTGGTCGCCGGAAATGCAACGGATATGAATACACCTTCTAAGGGGCTTGGTTCGTCGAGTGCAGCAAGCACAACAGATTCACTCGAAGCCATGCTACAACGTTTTTGGGAGCTAGAAACTGTTGCCGAAGGGCCAGCACTCTCAGTACAGGAAAATTACTGTGATGAACACTACGCATCCACAGTGAATCGAGATCATTCAGGCAGGTACGTGGTCAGACTATCCCGAAATGTTACTAACGGTGCAACACTGGGTGCCTCGCGAGAAATTGCGGATTGTCGCTTATTGAGTGTAGAACGTCGGTTAAGAATCAATCCTGTAATTTCTTACGAATACGTTACAAAAGCGCTATCACAGATCCGATTTCTACATATGAACTGGCAACAGTGACGTACGGTACAACGTCAGCACCTTTTCTAGCAACCAGAACACTGCGACAAGTTGCGTATGATCATCAACAGGACATTCCTGAGGCGGTTAATCCTGTGTTACACGATTTCTATGTCGATGATCTTTTGTCAGGAGGAAGCAACATCGCAGAGGTAGTGAAAAAGAGAACACAATTCACTGCAATTCTTGATGCAGCTGGAATGGTGCTAAGAAAGTGGGTATCGAACTCTCCAGAGGCTTTGGAAGGCGTTCCTGCAGAAAATATTGTTCTACAATCCATTCACCAGCTAGAAGACCATTCAGTCTCAACATTGGGTTTGGTGAGGGAGCCAAGGAACGACTCATTTCGGTTCCAAGTAGATTTACCACGTGCTACATCGTCTTTAACCAAGCGCCAGACATTATCCTACATCGCGAAGATCTTTAATCCACTCGTGCTACTAGGGCTCACGATAATCATTTCAAAAATGTTTATGCAACGTCTATGGGCTCTGAAAGACCATGGAAAGACATGGGATTGGGATAGCACTCTGCCAGCCAGATTGGAACTCTGTGCCGCAAGGTTAGCCACACAACTCTACAAGAAGATAATCAATGCAACAAGATTCAACATAAAGGTGTATTTCTGGACTGACTCTACCACGGTACTTCTTCTTCTTCTTCTTTCTAGTACCACGGTACTATACTGGTTAAAATCATTGCCGAGTCGGTGGAAACCATTCGTGGCAAACCGTGTTGCCTTCAGATTCAACGAGTTTAGTGGACGGTCGGTGAAAGCCTTTCCCCACCTCTTCACGGTACTGACTAGAAACCATGGATTACTACCCTGGGCTAACGGGAAAGGTTGGTTTAGTTGAATCGGTACTGTACCGGTACCGGGACGACCCGTATGAAATCGGGAAAATCAGCTAGTCTGCAATAAAGAAAAAAAAATTAAATAAAGGCATTTAACTGGAAAAATATAACGCCGAGCTGTCAGCCGTGGTTGATCGCTGAGGGCCACAAGCTGTGTATTATTTAGAAGTCGCTAACAAATAAGGACGCGGAAATAATGTACAGGGAAGGAACGTTGAATTTCTCAAACTGAATATAGAATACGACTGCTTCAGGTGTTTTAAAATATTTCGTTTCCAAACTAAGCTTTATTCACTCAGTCACAATTTAGATCGGCATTATCGTTTCTGGAACACATTACAAGAGAAAACAAAATTCAAGAAGTATGTTTCTACCTCTTATCCCATCGAGTTTATGTCATTGCAAAGTTCATAAGAAATTTCTTGGAATAAAAAGAAAAACATGGTCAAAATGATGCGCGTACGTCAGCTGAAGCAAGTGGCGGAGATATACCTTTACTGGCGGAAGAGCGTTGGTCAGGGTAAGGCCAATACTGCGGAGCGCTACGGTTGGCACGAAATCCGTCGTGTACAGCCGTTGTAGAGCGTGCGTTGTGAGCAGCATCGGTAGGATGTGCTTTAATCGTTGTTGTTCGTATTTAAGCAGTTCGTTAAGGTTGTTCACTCCTAGTCCTGCGTAATTCGCGGTCGTCAGCACATCAGCAAGTACTTGAACGTCGCCAAAGCCTAGGTTGACACCCTGCCCAGCGAGCGGATGCACGCGGTGGGCAGCATCTCTGCAAAACGGAGAAGTTGGAAAGGAATCGAGGAACAAACAAGTAGGTAAAGTGCACAGCTAGAATATTGCGTACCATCTGATTGGAAAAGAATGATATTTCAATTGAAAGCCGGACGCAGTGCGCTGTCCGACGACTTGCCTGTCCGTCCTATCGCAGACTATCATTCAAAGCCAGGGTACATAGCATTATTACCAGAATAGCTGACGAATGGAATTGTTTCTATTTCTATTTAACTGCTCAGCGTTAACTTTAAATGTTTCTCCCCATTTCAAAATTACATTACATCAAAAGAAGATATTTTGTTTGTAATTTCTCACTACCAAGTGGATGCGCGAGTTGGCTGCCCGAAAATTGATCAAGACGGATCAAACAACGTATTTCTACGGAGATGTTCAGCTAACTATAATATTCCTGCATGTACTATGAATGTACATGCACTGTATGACATGTGTTGCCTTTTCCTATGCACCGGAATGCACCGTAAACTGGCTCCTCATTTTTTTAAAACATATTATATCCCATGGTCGTCTTGTTTTGGAAAATTCAATACGAATCGAGATAATTGGATTGGAAATCTACTGTTATTTATAGTATCGGGCAGAAGGTGAAGAATTTTACCCGATCAAGCAGACGCCTTGGCCGACGTAGGTGCTGGTGTGACCGAGTCCGAGCGGAAACGCGGCCCGTGAGTTCGGCACTTCCGCCTCCACGACCGGCGGTAACTCGAGCCGCTGTCCGGAGGTGGTCTTGAGCAGCTTGTGCACGCTCTTCATTATATCGTCAACCATCGTGCTCCGGGGTACCGGTTTGTTCTAAAAACAAATGTGAAAAATGTTACTTCTGGCAGAACACGGTGTATACACTCGAATACAGAATAAAAAGGGGCTCACGAAAGCGGCATTGACAGCACCGACGAACGCGTCTCCGTCCAGTTGGAGCAGCCGCTTCGCATCCGACACGGCGGTCGACCACACCAGCGAGCTCATTTTGTCGTTGAGCGGCAGCAGGGCAATCGGGCCAGTCGGTAGGAAGCGCTGCCAGGCGATCACGTTTTCCGCGGTGCGCGGAGTGGTCAGGTGCAACGTCGCAACCACGCCCATCTGATCGTAGGCCAGCGTGAAATTGTGCACATCCATCTGTCGACGCACCAGCGAACCATAGCCATCAGCACCTACCTACGGAAAAGGGATGAATGGGAAGGAGATTTACAGGGCGGTAGGTCATGTCGGCAACGATAACTGTCGTGCAGGAATCGGGGAAACAGCACTGCTACGACCAGCAGCAAACAGTGCCATGAATCCGACTTACAAACCCACCGGAAAACTCTCAGTCTGAATTTAGAAAATATCCAGCTACTATGTTGTCAAACCACGGCCTACAATGCCCACGAACATTCATCGCAAGCAGATGTGAGTCACAACGCTTTGCTTTACTTCGTTTTCCTTCCAAGGTTCGGCAACGGAACTTGTCCCTGTTAATTCGTTTCGTAGCTGCCATTCCGTTGGTTGATTGTAGAGCCGGTCATTTTTCATTGCCGTTCAAATCTCTGGGTTCGCGGATACGAATGGCTCACTACCACTCTTTATTTCTCTATTCTGCAGTATACACATTTTGTTTACCTCGTTTCAACAATTGCAGCAGCATTTAGGAAGGCCCGGTCACTGTGTTTGATCCACGGGACAAGGTTTCGTCGGCGCTTACCGGCGAGCTATTTACGGTTACGCTGTGGAAAACCGAGAAAAGCGAAAGGGGCTGGTGAAGATGGTGGATCGCATACGCGCGCAATAATGCACAGAGCAATGGGTCGTGTCTTTATTGTAACGCTGTTTTCCCGCCTTGAACACGGGATACCCATATTCACCCCACCCAAACCGTCGCCAGAGACAGTGCTCAACAGGTCGACGACGACGACGACGACGGCGGGGGCCTTAGACCGGATGCACTTCGTTTCCATCCACTGTCACTTTGGCCGCCTCCCCGAAAACCAATTAACATGGGCTCGTTAGAGGGCGAGTGCTAATAAGTGCTGGTATTAAAGTTTCTCATGTCTACTCTGGTTTGCTGGCCGCGCAGATCGAAATAAATTCCTGGAAGAACTGGGAAAAGGTGGTGGTTTTATTCCACCCCATCCCGCGAAGCGTTAGCCTGACGTGGACGCCTGTGTGGGTGTGTGCGTTGCCGCACGCGATTTTTCGCGCGGCACATCGCGTCCCGTTCAATTCCGTCAGTCCGTTTCCGTCCGCTTAAGGCACTCCATCTGGTTCTCATTTTTCGAACGACCACAATAACGACCGCATGAACGCGGGCGGGTGGTGAAAATGCCACATCCTCCCCCCCCCTTCCCACCGGCTAATGTTCGCACATCGTCGTGATTCGTGATAAAGATGTTCGCCAGAGGTTTTCCTTCGATCGAACGGCTCGACGCAGGAGACGCGAACTGTTCCTCTCTCCCTACATATTTCTTCCGCGTACTCTCTCTCTCTCTCTCTCTCTCTCTCTCTCTCTCTCTCCCTCTCTCATTCTTTCTTATTTTATCGCTTTAGCGAGAGCTACTGGATGCTTGCTTGATCTTCTCTCTCCGCTGGATGGGTGTATTTATATATTGCCTTCTGTTTAGCCAGCATCTTCTATAGGGGATGTGGATGCCCTATGGCTTAGAAAAGCGAAACGATCATCATCGTACAGTACTTCGTCTTGCCTGGCTTGACGTGTTTCATGACCAGCAACACCGACTTCGTTTGCCGGTGAGAGGCGACGAAAAAAAAAAATAAAAAAAAAAAAAAAGCAGAGCAGTATCCCCCACTCGGCAGTCTGGGTTGCGAACGCGAAGCCGAACGCCTCTCCGGTCAGTCCAAGAAAGGTGTTGCTGGGATTCGGCTAAGCACGCCACCCCGGCGATTGTCATCACTTGTCGAGTACTTACAGCAGTGCTTTGAATTGTCGGGTTCTAGTCGCGCTTGCCCAAATCCTTCTACGAACGTTGTCTTGGCCGCCTCATCAGGCTGCGCGCGCTGGCTGGAGGGCTGGCCAAGAACTGTGCATCTGCGAGCCAAACTACTGGGAAACCGTGACCTGTAAGGAACGGAGGAAAAGTGTTGGCAAAAAGAAACCCGGTAAGGCGAGCGGGCAAAGAGTCAAGGTATGTAACGTATTGTAGCGGCCTAAAAACCCTCCGCGATCACCTTCTTCTATCAACGACACGGGCCGACATCACCATTCCACTTGGGTACCTTCATTGGCAAAAGTCTCTCGAGAGGGCCGGGAGTTTAGTGCAGTTCAATCAGACGAAATGATCGAAGAAGGAAAGCATCTCTTTGCAACTGTCAAGTATGTAAGATTTAAATAAAAGGTTGTGCAATCCTTTCGGAATTTGTAAGAAATGTTGAAGCAAATAAAATGACAAAAACCGACATACAAAGGTGATAGCAACGGCTGAAGATTAACTTATGTGCTCCAATGCTGCGCAAGGGGTGACACTTCAATGCTTCGGGATGTGATTTCTTATAGAAAATCGCCCACTTAATATAACTAATTGATACAGCGATCGCATTAGACCGACCGCCGGAACTTGAAATTTGCTGCTGTGCCTGATGGAGCCGATCATTTCCAATTCGAAACGCAAACCGACACGGAGCGAAACCATAGGGCGGTTGGCGCAAACACGCTCTCAACCCAAATTGCAGCCGAGTGAATGTTTTGTTTACAAATTCCACACTCTAGAAGTGGCCATCATCGTACTACTGACGATGTGCGTACATGTGCATGGTGAACATGCTCGAATGGTGGCATTTCTTCACTACTTTCTCCCTTCCCTACTCACTTTCATTCGCTCTCTCTCTCTCTCTCTCTCTCTCTCTCTCGCTTTGTTTTTTTCTTTCTCCCTCTTTTACACATACATTTGCACTGTGTCTTGTACTCCTATGTCTCTCTGTCTATCGATCTATTTTCCGACCGGTCCGCACCGCACGTCTTTAGAATGAAGGCAATGGTATGGAAAAATCAGCTCCATTATGAATTTCCTTCTTTCCCCCTGCCTGCATCGAAGCTTAAATAGTCTTCCTACTACTTCATATGGAACGTGGAAAAATATGAAAAGGGTAACAATCATCGCATGCCCTTGTACATAGTATACACGCAGTAAGTTCGAGACCGCCAGGCAAAAGCGTTACGCGGTTCACTGCCACTCGGAACAATCCCGGGGCGTGAGCGTGGGCAGGTTCGGGTTCTGTGGTGGTGCGATATCCCGTGGCGAAGGGAGTTGCCAGCGATACGCTAAACAAATCTTTCGCTGTTTCCAAATCCAAATAACGCTGCCAGGGGCAGCATATATAGGGGGCATCGGATACGGCTTACAAGGTCCTCAGTCGCACCTCAATATTGACGGATGAGACGTAACAAGCTATTAGGAGAGGACTGGGACATCTGGTGCGGTAATGGGTTGGTTTCAGTTAGGTTTCGTTAGGTTTTAGGTTTCAGTTTTTAGCTCTCGCCTCGGCTTAGGCTTTAGGGTTTTATCTTCTTGACCAAGTCTTAAGTAATCTCTTTGTTCGCTTGTTACTATTGTTTAGCCGTCTTGGCGGACAATTTAATGTATGTAAATAAATAAATAAATAAATGTTCTCTTTTATGTCTCGGTATATTGCAGGGGAAGTCACAATGTAGACACAAACTTTGCCCTAAACCTTGCTTATGTCCCAGCTTATGTTTGAGATGTGACCGGAGTTTTAGAATTAATAGGCTTGCGTGTTCGGTCACTCTCCTCGCTCTCCATCCCAACCTTTTTCGCACTGGCCACCTTTGCGCAAGGTGTGACCAGCAAATGCAACCACAGGATGAACGTGCAGGCAGGAAAAACACCTTAAAAAGTAGTCTGCTGGTAAGGGATTGACCAACCGCAAATTTGTGGTGCCGCAAGTCCTGCTAATTTATTGGGATGTGCTTCCGAAATCCGGTATGATTTCGTAATGATTTCATCGACGGTTGGCGCTCGATCTCTGCTCTTCTGCCTTTCTTCAATATCATTACCAAGCAGTCATAACCCATAATGGTCGTCCCGTATTTTGTCGTTTTTGTTTCCAGCAATTCCAACGAATGTAGGCACGCTCCGACACGCTGATGAAATCTTGAAGGATTCCAGAAACTGCTCCCCTGTGGGTCAGCATTCGCACGTTGCGGTATTCGCCTGATGAGCGTTTTTTCCATTTGAAACCATTCATGCTAGTGGGCAGCATGGACACGGTGCGATTTTCAATCATAGTAAGCTGCTCGTAAGACGGTCCATCGTTGTCAGCCACGCTCTCTTCCATTTGAACCCCTACTCCCCTCTTTCCGGCAGGAAAATGAGATGCGTTGGGAAGACGAGTACCGGATGTACTACCAGGAGCCCGACGGCGGCAGCGATCCGACGGACAGCGCCGACCGCTATCGTCTAAGCATATCGAGCGAGAGCGATGTCGGCGGGGTGGAAATTTCCTCACCTAACCAACCGCACGACTTCGGGACGGGCCGCGAGGGCCAGGAGGAGATATGGACCTACGCAGAGATCGAGACCGGACTGAAGGAGCTCCCGGAGGGCGAGCGTGTTGCGGAGCTGCTACTGTGCAGCCTGGTGCCGATCGGCGATATACTGCAGGACTTTGGGCAGCAGGTGGCAACCGTGCTGCTGCTGGCGGCGTGGTATAGTAAGCACGATCTGCTGCGGAAGGTGCTCACGCACGATGGCTCGAACGTAAACGCGTTCGACGCAGCTGGGAGGACCGCGCTTCACCTAGCATGCTACATTGGCGACTACAAGGCGACGGAGCTACTATTGCAGCATGGGGCAAAGCCGCAGTGCTGGGACAGGGAACAGACGGCCACCCCACTACACTGCGCCGCTAGGTGAGTTTCGTGTGAGCATTCGCAGGAATGTTCGCCAGGGCTCCAATGCGGTTCAAGTAAATACTTTGAATTGTGTTTTCTCTGTAGTTAAAAAAAAATTTCGTAGTTTGAAAAGTAGTTTTGTTTGATTGACAAATAACTCTCTTTGAATTGGATTAATATCAATCGAAGCGCTCGACGAAGCGTTCTGAGACATGATGGACGAGTAATTGTCCTCCATTGACGCAGGTTAGCGTGCTTATTTTTCACTATTTCACTGGTCTTCTGTTTCTAACGGAACCCGACAGTTGCGGCAGCCTGGAGTGTGTGACACTACTGCTCGAGCAGCATGTTGACATCAACGCCGGTATCGAGAAGTATTCGCCGCTGCACTACGCGGTAATGCGCAATAGCAAACACTGCGTCGAGCACCTGCTGAAACACGGTGCCAACCCAAACACGCCGCAGGTATACACGCAGACGCCGCTCCACGTGGCTGCCGCCCTCGGCTACACCGAGTGCATGGAGCTGCTGCTGAGCCACGGTGCAGACGCGCGCTCCCAGTACGGACAAAAGAAGATTACCGCTCTCCATCTGGCCGCATCTGAGAACTATCTGGAGTGCGTGAAGCTACTGGTGGCGGCCGGCGCGAACATTGACGCGCGCAACCGGGACCAGCAGACGCCGCTACACCTGGCCTGCCTCTCGCAGTGCCACGAGACCGTCACGTACATAATCACCCAGAACGCGGACGTGCACGCCGTGTACAGGGACGGCCGGACGGCGCTCCATGCGTCGATCGTGAAGGAGTCGCGCTTCTGGGATTGCACGCTCAGCCTGCTTAAGGCAAAGGTGGATGTGAACCGGGCGGACCACTTCGGCTACACTCCGTTGCACATCGCAGCCCTGAACGAGTTCAGCACTTGCGTGTACATGCTGATCGAGTACGGTGCGGACATAACCGCCCGCACAAACGGTGGCGTGTCGGCGCTGTCGTTCATCATCCGGCGTACGCCAGAGATCATCCCGCGCTACATCGACAAGCTGGACGCGGCAATCAGCGTCAACAGCATTCATGAGATCGGGGACGTAGACTGCGAGATCCGGCTCGACTTTCGGCTGCTGGTGCCGAACAACGAGCGCGGCGAAACGGAGCTGCTGCTCGCCTTCATTGAGGTTGGCCAAAAGCGCATACTGAAGCACCCGCTGTGCGAAACGTTTCTGCTGCTCAAATGGCGCCGCATTCGGAAGTTCTTCATCTTCAGCCTGTTCTACCACGGGCTGTTCGTGCTACTTTTCACAACGTACGTGCTTGGCGTGTACGTGCAGGACTGTCGGACCAACAGCTGTCAGACGCCACCGTACGTTCCGGCAATCGGCTACATCATCATCCTGTTCAATCTGGTGCTGCTGACGAAGGAGATCTTCCAGATGATGCACGGATTCGTCAGCTACGTGCGGTACTGGGAAAACTGGCTGCAGTGGAGCATCGTGATAGGCATATTCCTCTGCACGGTGAGTTTCAACGGCCATCGCCATAAAATGGATACATTTTATGTTGACCTTTCTTACCCCGCATAGCATAACGCCCTCAGCGACGTCAACTCTGTCATGAACTGGCAGCACCATGTAGCAGCAGTCGTCATCTTTCTGGCCTGGCTCGAGCTAATGATGCTGGTCGGCCGATTTCCCATCTTTGGACTGTACGTACAAATGTTTACGACAGGTACGAAACCATTATCCGGTACGATTCCGATTGAAAACATAGAATCCTTTATATTCCCTGATGCTTGTTTTTCTTCTACTTGTTTGCAGTGGCGGTAAACTTTTCAAAATTTCTTATGGCATACTGTTGCCTACTGATTGCGTTCGGCTTGAGCTTCTGTGTTCTCTTTCCTAACTACATCGCCTTTAAGGAGATACCACGATCGCTACTGAAAACCATTGTCATGATGGCAGGCGAGCTAGAGTTTGAGGACATCTTCTACGGTGAAAACCTGAAGATCGAGTACCCGGCGACGGCCCACGGCATGTTTCTCGCGTTCGTGCTGCTGGTAACGGTGATTCTGACGAACCTTTTAGTCGGTTTAGCGGTTAGCGATATTCAGGGGCTGCAGCAGTCAGCTGGGCTCGACCGACTGTCGCGTCAGGCGGAACTAATATCGCGCCTAGAGGGGCTCATGTTTTCACGTCTACTGCGTAAGGCACCAATACGCATTTGGGCTCTCTTCCAGAAGATTGCTCTTCTTAAAACGTCCCGTTGCAGGCTGCATTTTCGTGTAAAACCAAACGATCCGCGTGAGAAGCGTGTATGCATTGAAAGAGCATTGCGTTCCTGCTGTTAAATGCAGAAAGAATTTAATGCCAAATGCTGTTGTATTTTACACCGTACCATTTCAGATTCCGAGGGAGCTGATAACGTCCATTTACAAGCTGGTGGCTGAGCGACGCGAACGCAATCAATCGATCAGGCGAAGGCGAACCTACCGCAACATGCAGACGTTCAATGATTTTCTACTGGACGACAGTGCGGTGACGCTGCGAAGGAAGCACTTCAAAACCGTAAAAAAAAACCGAACCATATCGGAGAACTTTTACGGTGCGACGCGCCCCGACACGATGCCGGCGGTACCGACGCGGAATGGATCGAATGTAACGGCAAAAGCACTCGAGGAGAACCAGAAAGCTATTCTAAAGCGGTTGGATGAACTTAGCAAAGAGCTCGATATTATTAAGAATAGAATAAAAAAGCTGTGAAAATACTCATCGATTGTTAGGGTATGTTTGGAATAAAACTTACCAAAAGGTCACAGCTTAGCCGTTCGCCACTAGAAAGCTGTACCGTGTTTTTTTCCGCTCCATCCCTGATCAGTTCACATTTGGCTAATTTTGCTGAGTAGCGAACCTCCACGTTCGGGGCGGATTCCAGCTGACGGTATATACTGGACAGCAGCACGTCGTTCTCAACTATCCAGGATATGTTTTCGTATAAATCGTCCTGGTCGAACGTGATCTGTGCATCGGAGCAAGCGTCCCACACCTGCATCTTCATTACTGGCTTCACGCGTGTGCTTTCGATTTCGTCCCAGGCTCCGATGGTTTTTAACAGCCGATATGTGCCTTTGCTGATAGCAGACACCCGGTTGCTATACTGCTCTGCCAGTGGCTTCTTGAAATTGGGTGCTGCTTCCAGTAACAGTATGCACTTGTCCCGCAATCCACTGCTCTTTCCTGCAACATTTTAGGAAAAAAATGTGTTTCACCAAAGCACGAACTGTCCGCCCTATGAACTGTAATGCTCACCCAAGGCGCACGCAAGTGCCGTGCCGACCATTCCACCTCCAACGATGATTATGTCATAATGCTGCGGAACCGTTTCGTGGCCAGTTGAGTGTTGATTGATGCTTGTTGTGGCTATCGTGCGCCATTGCATTCGAATTAGTTTGATCGAATTACACACGGAATATTTTGATAACAACGCTCTGTGCACTAGCCGGTTCATCATTGCTACATGAAACTGCAGTCAACACGACACCTACATCGAATCACCATCTACGACAAACAAATAGTTTGACAGCTATGGTCGCTACGAAGAGCTGCCTAGTGGTTGTTTAAAACAGTGAAAATGGTTCTGTTCAGTCAATGTTCAAATGAGAACACGGTGCCAAATATAATTGCACAGAACGAAAACAAATCATATGAACAAATTCGAATTGACTTGATAGATGTGATGAGACATTTATAGCTAGCTCGTTGCTATGGTCCAAATTAATTCGGTAATTGCAAAGAGGGGTGAATAGGAACTTTATTTACCTGCTGTGGCCAACCACAAGTTATTGTTTCTATTGGTTTTCGCCACGCTTGCATAACATTGAAACATTGCCCGACGGTCGTCCTATCTGCTGCTCGTAAACGAACCAACGACCGTACTATAAAGCCCAAGGAAGCCTACTCTATCGAACCCTCTTATATAAATCACCAAGAATTCCACCCATTAGCTGAACCATTCTATATGGGACTTCCCTGTTGGAGCTCCCAACGATTCTACTGATCTGGAGTGACGTCTAAAGCCAATTAAATTTGTAATAACGACAGTCTACAGTCTCGCTTCCCATTCTGCAATTCCATTTCGTGGATCATATACAAGAACATGTCGCACGTAATCGAGGAAACTTCTACAAAGCGTAGGAGAACGGTTAAATACGGAAATAAAGGGAATGGAAAATTAACAGAACAGGCAGACCACTCTGTCGACGTGTTACGAAAGAGCGATACGCGACGTGCGTGTTCAGCGCTCAGAACACTGCTTTTACAAGCTAGTTTGGCAAAGCCAAGCTCGTAAGCCAGACCAGTTGCCATGTAGAGTCTCACGCAGGCAGTCGAAATCGAATCGGTACCCTGGGATTGTGCAGTCGCTACTAGCTAGTCGATCTTCAGTAGTCAACATAGTGAACTCGTAACTGTTCCGGCGATGGGCATTCGCGATAATAGGGTGGCCGAACCGCTGTATCCATGCGATGCCGAGGCCGGTGATGTTAGGGCGTACGCCAAAAAAAAAGAAAACCCTAAGTGGGTACGAGTGATCGTTGTCTGCATCTACTTGTTCACGGTTTCATTTGCTGCATTACTGCTGTCGTTGTACTACATCTTCTTTTGGACCCCGAAATTTGACTCATACGAAGACGACAGCCCGGAGCGGTTAACGGCGTGCGATCATGGCGGTTAGTGCAAAAACGTTCCATCGATCAATCCAGCAAACAGCATAAAATAGATTAAGGTAAGCTAATAAAATTCTTTGCAAACGTGTGGCTGTTTGACGTACGCGAGGCACGTTTTCCTTGAAAGAGAGGATAAAACCATTATACGTTTGTACACATTTGACAACGTCTGTTTTTTGAAACATCTAATACAATGTTAATATGGGCACTTTTTGCGTTTTAAACTTTCGAGTCGCGAACATTCAATTGGATGAATCAACATTCAGCATGTTGTGCAAATTTGCACAATTCTGTGTTGAAAACTGTCGATTTCCGGTTCGATGATCGTAATGGGATTAGAATAACTCGTTACGCAAAGTCCATTGTCCATTCGCCTATCCCAATAGATGAACACAACATACATAACATCAGTTTCCGACGCTATTACAGTTAAACGATTACTGCACTTCTTTTGCTTACATCTATACAATAAATTAACACAACATACATAACATCAATTTCCGATGCAATTACAGTTAAGCGTTTATCTGGCTACAAGAATGGCATATCGATTCTATGGTGAAAATTTAAAAAATGGGAAGACTAGTAAAGGGAAATCCTATTAATAATGAAGTAGACACAGGTGCTGATAAAACATGCTACACTTATCTAACCTTCTTGCAAAACATTAGGATTGTAATGTGATGATGTGTTCATAAATTTCCATTTCTAATATCATAGTTGTTCATATTGACCTCACCAACATGTTTATAAAAATCGCATATTTTCCAACCCGCGCGTAGCAGGAAAAATCAATCTCTCTTGCAACCACTCTCCTGCTCTCGTTGGAGAGCGCTGCGCGAACCTGGAGCGTGTTTTCAGCTGTGTTTTTCTCTTGGGTGCTCCATCCGTAGTCGGTGTATCAAAGTTTTTCTTTCCGTCCCGAAATCGCTACTAAATTACACTTTTTGACAGTGGTTCGAACAAAGTGCAACGGGAAACTCCCGGGCAAGGTTTGAGTGCACGGCAGAAAAAGGAACGAAAAAGCTGAGAAGAAAAACGAAAACAGCCATTGATCCTTTCGTTTTGTTCAGCTCGTATGATGTGGAACTCGTGAAAAGTCACGCGCCTACGTAGTGTGCCTTCGCGAAGGTCCAGCCACGGTTTAGCGCAGCAAACTGGTGCGGTGGAGTATCCTCAATCTAGAGTCCGCAATTCGATTTCATATACGCGAGTGCCACAAAAGTGCACTTGTCCCCACAGCTCGGCCCCAGGGGGAACAACCATATACTGGTCCCCTAGTACTGCCAGGCGCACACATAACTGTAAAACGTAAATTTATTGCCATTAAGACCAAACATAAAACAGATACACCCGCTTCTATGGTCGCCACGGCTCGCGGTTTATTTTGCAATGATATTTTGCGCTATAAAACCGAATTTCCGCTCCACTCGATCGTAAATCGGTCAGAAGTGTCTTGAGATGCAAAAGCATTCCGGGGATGCCACTCATCATCAAAGGGTGTCCTAGGTTCGCTCCAGGTTGTAGTGCTGCCAATAAAACGGCTAGAAAGGTTAAGCTGTAGCGAACGAATGAGGAAAACTTTGCAACGGATTTGTTTTCCCACACATTCCACGTTTAGCCGCATCGCTCTCTCCCCCTTCCGACGGAAAAGTGAAAGGAGCGGGACTATCTTAGTTCGTGTGTGTTGCTAGGACCCATTTACAAAATCTCCCGAGATTGCTGAACATGGCTGAAAAAGCTACCATTCGAAAGTGAATCACAACCAACATCTCACAATAATCAAAACTGGGAGTCCTTTCGACATTGGGAGTTGGTTTCCATTGAAATAAAGGAAATCTCTCTTTGAAACAAAACAAAAAAAGAATCACCCTAACTGGCTTCGTGGCTAAGCGGGGAAATAAAAATCAATAATTGTTGCCAAGTAACCATTTAGCGGTTTAGCGGTACCCCTATGTTCGCATTGCAGTACTAACACAAACCCAGGATATAAATATATGAACGATGAGAGTAAAATTCTGAGCATTGGCTGGTCGTACTGGCAGACACTTTATTGCCTGAACCCAGGCCTTATACCCTAAAATGAATGTTTACATTACCCACTGAAAGGTATTCATTATGGTTTTACACGGTGTAAAGCTGCTCTTTCTAGGCTAATGTTGGACGTTGAGCAACAGCATTCTGTGACGCTGGCTCGATGTCGGTTCAGTTCATTAATTTTATACATGTTTGTTTGCTCGATTAGACCGATGCGAAAGAGACGGATCTGGTAGGAAATCGCTGGTGATACCATGAGCTACACGGCAGAGGAGAAGATCAAGCTCGCGGGCGAAGACTCAAAGGACCGTCTCTACGAGGCGAAGCAGAACCAGAAGGCGATACGCATACTGACGGTGGCCGCGTACGTGCTGTGCGTGTCGCTGGTGGCCATCATGCTCTCGCTGTACTACATCTTCTTCTGGGATCCGAGCACGAACCCGATGCAGCAAAAGACGCAAACTATCGGTTAGTGTTGGCTTGCTTGTTCTATAATACAAGCAATACTCTAATAATACACTGAAGTCGCGGACAGAGGGAACAACATGCGTGTGTCCGTCCATAGTGGGCAAACTAATCGCTACTTTTCGGATACAATCATATCCGTTCTTTCCACAGATACCCTCATTATTCCGGAACACTTGGCAATCCGGCTGGCCGACCGCAGCGAGGTTCCGGCGAACCGTTTTTTTCACAGTTTCTACCAACATCTGGTGCAGGATCGGATGGTGAAGATCAGGAAGGAAGTGCATATCACAGAGTCGGGAAATCTAACGCAGCTCATCGAGCTTTACCATCAACAGCAGCTGCATAAACAACGACGAACTGATACATTTTCGGAGGAACAGCAGCAGAAGCGCCTGGGTGACGATGCGGACCATGTGGACCTTTACCGCCCCTTCACGCAAAATCAGCAGGACCAGCAGTCGCAGCAGGAGCAGGAGCAGCAGGATCCGTTAAGGACGGCCGATGATCAGCCGACGGTGGTTCCAAACCTTGACGAGGATGATGCCAGCGACGATTACGAGCAGAGTGGGAACTACATCCTTTACTCAAATCACACCACCATCCAGCTAGACGCCGATGAAGCAGAACGGCAGTGAGGCTAGCAGGAACGCAGTGCTAGTCCCGGTCACCGAACACAATGCAGGATAACTCCGAATGAATCGCGCACAGTTTGAACCATTTAAAAATGCACCACCACCATCAGAACGCTTACCGATGCGAATAGCAACACAGTAACGCAAAAAAGTGGTTCCCTGTGTAAATTAAGGGCAAAAACAAAACGAAATCGTTCGAAAGCCAAATATCGCTTAAGACACTATCATAGACGAATCGGTTCCGGATCCGTGTGAAATTTCTCACATTAGCCATATGCATGGCTCGGCTTTGCATTAGGGCCTAGACCGACGATGGGCTAGTAGTTTCGTGTCCGGATCGCGGAACGTCTCTCACGCGCTACCCAAACTGCAACGAATGTATACATGGACACACATGCACACACTCACCAAGTGGCGATAACGGCACGGCGTAGAAACGGTTGAATCAATAACATTGTGGCCTAAACGATTTACTTGTACACTTTAATCTTGAATCCCTCGGTAGACCTGTGTATAAACAATACATCCGCGATTTCTCCGACCTATACTTGCAAAGAAGAATTCGTTAAAAAGAAATTATTTAACACATCATGTCACATAGAGAAATATGTTGCCGTTAGGGGTTAACCATACATACGTGTACGGAGATAGCTTTCGCTTTTCATCAGAGTGGCTTATGCAATTTTTCAGTACGTCCGTCTTCTGATACCACACACAGTGGGCGAGCTAATTTATAAGCTCTGCTTCTGATGAAATCCTCCGGGTTGCAGATTCAGTAGCAAAAACTGTTAATTAGTAGCAACATATTGGCAAAATATGTGCAGTATTTGCTAAATAAACATGTTCTCCGTTGAAACACTTTTCGCACTAGTAAAATAACTTTAGTAAACTTTTTTAATTCGACTCGCTCGCCGGCAAACGCTCTATTCTGTTTATTTAGTTTTGCCAATTCTGGACATTAAAGCTCCGCTTACGACACAGTTCGGTAAATTCATGGAAAGATCGTTCAGCAACATACACACACACACACACACACACACACACACACGCCTACATACGCAACCACTAGTCGATGCCGTCGAGCTCATCCGTGTACAGGCTATCATCGATGATTTTCTTAAGGCACTCCTTCATGGACATCCGGTCAAGATTACACACCTCACTGAAGCTGGCTTTCGTCAGCTTGTTTGCAATATTACGCATTTTCTCCTCCTTGAACAGCTTCTGTGCCGCCTTCGATTTACTGGTGGACTTCGTGGACCTTAGGAAGGATCTAGTCGAGACCTGGTCTACCGGCACGTCGTACTCGAGATCCTCGTCGTCATCCACATCGCCGTGTGGTTGGTTGCGGCTGTCGGCGCGAGGCCTTTCCTCTCGACCGACCATCTTCTGCTCGGCATCGTCCTCGAGCGAACGCAACTGATGTTCCTGCAGCAACTGCCTAACGCTAGGGCGCCTGTTTGGCGAATGTTTCGCCGCGAGTTCTGGTAGCACATGGAATGATCTTTTGTTACTCCCGCCCAGCTCAGCTTTCCGTCCTATTCGATGCGGATGATGCTTTTTTTCTATCGTTACCTTTCTCGGTGGTTTTATGTCTGTACTTCTGGCACCGTCTTCGCCATCGTACTCTCCAGAGTTGCTATCTCGCGCTTTTAGTCGGTCATCGTTCGCATCATCGAAATCGGGCGATATGTCGTCGAGGGTGCGTTTTTTAAAACTCCATTCCGTTTCCTCGGCAGCATTCTCATAGTTGATCTCTGTAATAGAGAGCTTTGGTTCGTTAGCACTAGCTATCGCCGGAACATTGCCAGTGCCGATCGAATCATCCTTCGAGCTGCTCTCGAGGAAGTCCTCCTCATGCGCCCAGCGGATCTGGTCGCTGGCGATGTCATACCGGCGGCGCATGATAAAGATGCACGGTTTGGTTTTGATCTTCACTGGCAGCACCGACTTGTACTGCAGCCCAATGCTGTTGAAACACTCGACAAACTCTATGATTTCGTGCGTCTGCGAAAGCAGACGCATCCTGTCCGAGTACTTGTCCCTCGCCTCGGTCAACAGATAGTCAAAGTGGTGCAGCTTATCCCCGCCAGGTAGCAGGTTCTCCTGTTTGCTGTAGCTGTGTGTGGTCAGGAATATTTATGAATAGAGAGAGAATAAATTCGTCGGTCGCATTTGAGTATAAACTTACGTCCAGTCTGGATTGATTTGCGCGAACCGAGATACGCCGCTCTGGGCTGATAAGTTGTCGATGTGTACGGATACGTTGGTCTCTCCAGCGGCTAGTCGGTGGAATCTGCAAAACAATTGCCTTAGCATAGCATAGGTAGGCTCACTCCTTTGGCAGTCACCGCGCCCACGTACCTAGAGATTGCAATTCCGCCGGGATAGTTTGTGCCTGCTACCAACAGCAAAAACATCGTCAGCAGCACATTCCCAAACAGATGCCCGATGCACACGAAGGAAAGAAATTTATTCCAGAGCGTCTTCTGCCTATTAATCCACCTGTAATAGCGCAAACATACGAACGATTCAATTGAAAGATCGTTAGAATAGGGTGCACTTTACTTACAATCGATTACAGGCGCAGGCTGCGGCAACGTTGAATAGCGGGAAGATATAGATGATGAAGCGCAGTTCCTTGTGCGGCAGGAAGGAGAACAACAGCACAAACACGACCGCGGGCACGACGAGCGAGCGGATGCGCGTCTCGAAGTACATCCCCAGCGGTACGAACACGATCGAGAGGCCCATCGCACGTGGAAGTGCGGAGTAAAGGTACCACAGGAACGGCGACGTGCCCCAGTCGGAGCTCTTGTTTTGCACGATGTTGAACCACAGAACTTCCCCCTCGGGCCACAGCAGCCGGCGCCAGAAAAAGCTGTCCACAGCCACCGTAAGCACAAACAGACCGATGCCGGCCGGAATCGCAGTACGGAGGAACAGTGGCAGCGATAGGCGCCTGTAGTAGAGATCGTACAATAGGTACAGCCCGAGCAGCATGGCGAGTTCGGCGCGGAAAACGATAATGGCCGCCCCAGAGCAGACGACAAACAGTTTCATGCTGCGATTTAGCCAGTGGTTGATAGCTAGCAGGACAAGCGGCAGGGCCATGATGTTCGGCAGTGGGCGGCTCATGTAGAACATAAAGTGGAACTGCGTCACGGTGATCAGCAGGTACCACACGCTTACAGTGACGCCAAACTTGTGCATAATGGTAACTTTGAGTCGACTCCACGCGAACACCACTGTGCCGGCTAGGGCGAAGCGTACTGGGAAGTAGAGATGTAGTATAAACACGACTGCTACGACTGCTCAATCCGTCAGCAAGAGAATAATTTTTTTTTTGAACGGCCGGTATTGTAAACAGCAAGAGAATTATTGGTGATAAAAAATTGGCACAGGGCACACCAGCTTTATGCTAATCCTTTACATACCAAAGTACTGCATCCAAAATTTGTTGACTTCGAACACCTCTAACAGTGTGGCGATCGGGGCCACGAGGAAAGTGATGAAAAGGGGCCCCAGAAATGTGCGGGGCACCACGCCGGGATACTCGTGGTGGTCATACTGCAAGAGTAAGCAAATATTTGCAAAAAACGAGTCGATGAATGAATGCGGGGAAAACGTGCTTTTCCCATTAGTGCAAGAAGAGGGTACCCACCTCAGTCAGGTTCACCCGAAGGTAGAGCAGATCGTGAATGGCCTGTAGGTTGAAGCTCTCCTCGACCTTGGTGAACGGGGTGTAAACACAGTGCGCGGCAGCTATCAGGAACACTAGCAACGACATCGTCCCCGTTGCTGACCACTCTGTGACCGACCAGCGCTACCGGTGCACAGATAGCGACATAGAAGTGCGGCTGGAAGACACCATACAACAGTAGCAGAAAGCGCTATGCACGTGCGTGCACGAAGGGAGGACTCAGGCTCACTCAGGCGGAGGACGCAATCGCTAACCTCTTGGCTGACTGCTGCAGCTGCACAATTTGCGGGAGTAAAATGATGACAACGTTGCAGTGCTACCCGGTTAGAATGATGCCGACGGATTTGCCAACGAAAAGGCGACTTTGCTGTAGCGAAGTTATTTTTAATTGCAGATTCTAAAATAAACCATACGGGTATCGTGTATTGTCCGTTTCCCCTGTTCCCCTTCTCGCGTGTGTTCTACGTTGTGTGGGTAAAAACGCGGGCGACATAACTCACATGAACGAACGCACGTTAGTGGCGTACGGGATGTTCGCTCGGCTAATGATGGCCGAAGATGGGTTGAATGGAGCAGTAGTTTTCTGTGGAACTTTTTCAGGATAGCAGATCGCGAAGAAGGCGGATTATGTCAGTTCAGACCGAAGAAAAAGGAGCCGCGAGGAGCTTTTAGAGGAAAACCGGGCATAGAACTATCGTTTGTGCCATCGATGGCACACACTTTGATTGATTGTTGTTCAAAATATATTGATATACGAATATCCGCCAGGAAAAAACAAAAATATCTATAACTGGGAACACTCACCTGGTGGGAAGCAACAAGGCAGCCCGGCGTTTGGGATTAGGGACGAGATCGCACAGTGACCGAACCTTAAAATAAACATCAAAACAACGGAGCGATACCTTGCCACGGCCCACTTGGTGCTTTTTGTCAACGTCAGCTGCAGCTACCGAAAGATGACGTTTCGCGGATCGACATGGGATTGGAAAAACGTCCCAAAGGGCCAAAACTTGAGATTGTTGCGTGAGGCAACTAACGAGTTTGTTTTTGGTTTTTTCCCCTTACAGGACTTTGAAGTGAAAGTATTTCCACCATTAATTTTCATTCAAATCTGTTTATTTGCAGCATTAATTTCTATTCTCGTTTTATTTCATTCCAGCAGTTTTAGATGTAACTTTTTTTTGTTGGTTATGTAATTTGTAAAAGTAAACATTTTGACAACAAAATAAATCAAAATACATCTGCAGTTTATACGTGTACTTGATTCTTTACTTGATTTTGACGGATGACATTCGTAAAAATGAAAATATATACCTGGAACCAACACATGAGACGGCATGCTCACGCCTTCTCCCTCTCGCGGCTTCATTAATGGGCTAAAGAAACCCTAGAGAAGTCCATGCTAAGCCCTGGGTTTTTTAATTTTTGTCGTTTGCTATCAGGAGGGTAAGAGAGGTACCGGGCCGGATCCAACAACACTGAAGCGAAGTCGGCTGATGGCGTGTTTAGACAGCGTAAGCGCGTCGAGCGTGTCTGCCAGCAGTCGACTGCCAGCATATTTGTACTTGATTCGCCGTTTTTTTGCTCGATTCGACGTTCCATGTTGGCAGTACTGTTTATGCTGACTGTGTTTATTTGCAAAACATCATGAATCAACCGCCGATTTGAATAATTTGTTACGCTCTGTTATGTCCAACGCGAGGCATAACAAAACATAACAACTCGATTGTGTTCATCGAATTCATGCGTTCATCACTCACAGCATTTGTTATGCTCGACTTGTTACGCTGTCTAAACACGCTTTAACATCTTTATTCAACGATGGTCTACAACGAACTGCACGAAAGCAGCGACTCAACTCAACGAACTCGACTGACATTATATGACAGTTCAGGTTAAGTCATATAGCAATATTTGACAGACGGGATAATACCTACCCTACCAGCCCCGCTCAATGTCTTGAATGTACCCCAAGCTAGCACGGTGTTTCTTGAACACACTCAAGAACGACTGTTAATCCGCATCAGCAAATGCTTCCATCACCGGTGCCGAATCGTCTGCAGAGAAAACCAGAAACAATTCTTGCGTTCCTTTGATATAACGCAGCACCCTCTTTGCAATGTTTCCAATGGAGCTCTGTCGGACAACTCTGGAACTGACTTAGGTAGCTGACTGCCGCACACAAGCCCGGTCTTGACGTTAATGTTACGTATGTGAGACAACCAATCAATTGTCGATATGGTTTGTCGGTACGCTCAGTTTCCTCTCCTTTCTTCAAACGTAGGTTGCACTCCATTTGTGTTGATACAGCCTTACACTCGAACATGATGAACCGATGAAGCAGGCCTGGCTAACCAAAAAGTGAAATACGACTCATGTCAGATTCAATTACGACGTCGTAATTGAGTCGTATATCAGGCGAGTAGCAGTAAATTAGAGACTTCACTATATACATTTGAGCCAACTATAATTATATTCAGCTGAAATCGCTAAAAAATAATTTTTATTGCAAATGAAACGTTTCATTATAGGGGGCGCTGTACATTTGAGCTTTTATGGAATTATTTCATGGTGAATTTTAATGAAAACAA
>JAOEFI010000001.1:958138-969526 GCA_034621735.1 Anopheles plumbeus | reverse complement strand
TTAGATTATGGATAAATGATTGCGCCAACGAAATAAACGAGCGCAAAGTTAGAAAAACGCTACATTTTTCCCTGTTCTCCATACATTGCACAGCACTCTACTAATTACAATAGAAAAAAACACCTTTTACGCGGGTGCAACTGCGCCATCTGGTGGAAATATCCTGAAACACTTCTATTGTACCTCCTATTGTTACAACACATTGATTTAAACAGTTCTAAACAGTTAAAACCCAAGTTAACGAAACATTTGATTTACATCCCGGCATTTGTATGGACGGTGCCCATTGTGCACCGGTCGGTTTGTTTCTCCCGCACAGCTCCTCCCTGATTCCCCACCACCCGGCGCGTTAATTTTTCCATCGAAACTATCACCCATGCATGATGCGGTACTGAAATCCGTAGTACGTACCTAACTCTGCAGCCAGTTTTGGCACATTCTATTGCCGTGTATGACCAGGCACAGATCGAAATCTCATGTTCCATCGAATGTTGTAGTTCCCTGGTGTGTGTTAAGTATTCCATGTTCTCTTCATTCAAGTTACTATACTCCTGTGGAACATTCTTGAAGAAGCATACTCAATATGTCTTCTTCTGCTTCTTCTTTGGCCCGCTCAAGGATGAGCACGGCGTCGTGCTGACATGGCCTGGTCACCAATCATTTGCCAGGATTCTCGGTCCATAGCTGCAGGCTCTCCCTCTCCGGAGGCACCCGATATCCCTCAGGTTCTGCTCCACTTGGCCCAGCCACCGAGCTCGCTGGGCAAAACATCGATGCTTTTCAGATGCGACTGTTAGCACACCGACCCTGCGGTTGACCTGCTTGCTCGCTGATTGTTTCGTTCCGGAATAGAGATAAAAACCGATTGCCGGTGCGCTTCCGTCTGCATTCCGGCGACCGGTGCCAGACAGAGCGCAGACCACGTGTTGTCATGTAGGTCAGTGTGCTTTTCCTTTGGGCATAGAACGTACTGCTGCCAGCAGCGATCGATGGCCCCATGTTTCCCTTTCCAGTAGTGCAAATTTTTCCCCCGGCGCAACATCGGGAGCATCAAAACAAGCGATAGACAGACCATAAACAGCACGAGTTCGATTACGTGTCGGAACGCTGGCCGGATCAGATTTATTGCGCTATAAAATGACATTCCCGTCGCCGAGACGCGCAGACAAAACACAAACAGCCACTCCCGGCAGAGGGGCAACCTGTGCAGCGTGGCGTCGAGGCTCAGGTTGCTTGACACTTGCCAGTGCAACGTGTTCGCGAGCATCTTTTTGCTTCTGCCCGACGCTTGTTCGCCGCGTATTGTCCGGCGCAGAGTACGACACACGGTGGGGGCACTGGGAAACAATTGTTTGGAAGTTGCTGCTTGCTAGTAGCAGGAAGTAGACGCATCCTTTCTCTACGATAATCACTCCAGGACAAAATAGCTCGCGCGCTGTGTTAGCTGTTGCGTGGCGAACTTTTGAAGTTTTGAGTAGGGCGAACTAGAGAAGAGGGCCCGAAAGGAGTTTGTGGCGCCTAACGTAACCACACAATCATAGTCAAGCATTTAGAAGCCGCCTCGAGGAATGCAGTTTGCGTGAAGAACGTCAAATTCATTCTTCGTGCCATCAGGAATGCCCGCAAGGGTTGCCCGCGCATCGAACAAAGGAAACAGATGAAAAAGAAAGGCGATCAACCCAAGGGTTCCCCTTCGGTCTGTCGAGCATTGCAGTAGTGGCGTAAATGCGTGCAACAATAACTCAACTGCCGGGATATCCTTTCTCCGTACCGCTCCGAATCGCTCGCCTCCACGGAGAGGAGGGATAAGGGGTAGACGGCCGGGAGGGAGGTTAGGGACGTGCAGGCTCTGCTGCGCAAGATGCAGCCCTCGTGCTGATGATGATGATGACTACGGCGACGACGATGATGATGTTGTTAGCGCACGCAGAAGTGGAGGATGCTACCCTTCGCTGCGACGGGAGTACGGTGTTGCACGGGATACATGCCGGCAGCCTCCACGCTCGCGAAGAAGGGGTGGAAAATAAACGACATACGGGCACAGGTCGGACGGTGGGCGAGTGGAGTGTAATTTATCCAGACTAATTCAACAATGAAGTCAAGCAGCAGTGGAAACGTCCCTTTCGGTGCCCGGCCAGCGGGGTGACATTTTCCAACAGGAGCGCGGCATTAAGGAACCGAGAGGGTGGAAAATTTGAAGAACGCGTGAAAATCTCCCTGCCGCCCTATCCTCTGTTTTTCCCTGTGCCGCTGGCCGCTCGATTTCACGACTCAATCATACGTTCATTTAATTACACCGAAACAGAACGAACGAGGCACCCTCGCACGGAAGCGAGATGGACTGATAGGGGGTCGAGGGAGGGATTGGGGGATGGGGTGAAGTGATACAGCTTCACAGCGGAGCGCAAAACGCGCTATAAATCGTAGACAAACTTTTTCCACCGACAACCAGGGTCCACGCCGGTTTCCGTTCGTCGCAGGATAATTCACTGCTACACTTGAACAATGACTCTTGCTTTTTTTTTTTTCGTGAAGTCCCTTACCCTTACGATGTTTTTTCCTGCCGCCTCGGAACGAATGCGTTCCACAGGCGACGCGGATTTCCGCCGATTTCAGTTATGTTCGCTTAATTTTTCCTCACTCTGTCGCTTGATTGCAAGTTCTCCGCCCCTTGCCGCCTCTCGCACCCGCTCTGGATCTGAGGAGGAAGATTTATTTACCTGCCACTTGAATTTTCGATGATATTTCAACTGCCACTCGACGCTAAGGCTTCGCTAAACGCGTCCTCCCGTATTTCGTTCGTACCGTACGTTGAAAGCATTAAAAATGAGTTACACTGTGCGTATCAGTCTTCAAAAAATGCAACAGGCGGTGCACTCGGTTTTTCCTTTAGTCGCTTATTCCTTTTTCTACTCACTGCCATTCGCCAAGGTGAGTGACTTGCTGCGGCATTCGGTTACGGTTTGGCGGTAGTGCGTTTGTGGCGAAACGTTTCGTAACCAATCCCTCGCTGCCGTGGCTGTGTAAATGTGTGCGATTTTTTATTCCTCCGCCGTCTCTGCTTTACCTATCGGTCTGCCACCCCCTAGCGCCAAGGCGAGCGGGTCCGGTGCACCCCTTTTTCTGCCGCCTGCTTCTCGCGGGCTGCAATCGATAACGTCACGCTGTTGATGCAGTGGAACGAATGCACTCGTGTGTTTTCTATCGATGGTGAAGTCTGTTACACGAGCGACAGAGAAAAACACTTCTGGCTACTAGCTGGCGTGTGTTTTCAGTCGTACAACTGTACTCCTTGCCTTTGCAATGGGAGTTTTCCAGCGGACTTCACCCGGAGCACGGTGGCTCGGTTCCGCAGGCGAGGGTCGTACATTAACGCAGTTTATCATAGTAGTAAAAAACAATATTAGATTCAATGCGGAACTGATTTCACCGGGTGTGTGTTTAGGGAATGCTAGACTGTTTAGGATGTACCAAATATCTAGAGGACGCCACTGCATTAACCAAATTAATGAGAAATAAATGTTGCTGTTGAAGGAACTGGGAAGCAAACTTTCGCTAGCACGCGTCAGCCACCCGAACTCAACTCGCTAGCTAAAGGTACTAACGCTTTATCTCTCTCTCCCACCCTCTGTCTCTCTCTCTCTCTCTCTCTCATTTTCTCGTTGCCCGAATGACTATTTTTTCGCTTTGCTTCGCATCCCTCCGTGCACGAGAACGGGGTGCACTTGACATAAAGTTTCCCATTAGCTACGCGAAATTAGATACGCTGAAAAGCGATTGCTGCCGCGCAAAGCGAGGGGCTCGTCCCCGCTGCGACGTTGGCTACGTTTGCCAAATGTCAATTTTTATCGAAATGTCAACTATCCTCCCGTTGTGCTGCCGCATTGGGAAATTGGCCGAAGTGTGCGCCGGCGACGGCGATCCGGGGGCTGGCGGGAGAAATTTGTTTCCTTTATTTTGACAGATTTCGGCGCTACCAAGACGTGCTGCGACGGCACGGGAGCAAGCACTCGGCACTTCCGGTCGATCCCCGTGTGCCGGTCCGGTCTGAGGTCCTGCCAAGGTAGAGACCAATCTTCTAATCTATCAATCGGCAATGACAAAAGGTTGCCCAAATCAAACAACATCAGCTTTCGCTGAGGGTGAGACTCCGGAGGGCTCGGGTGCCGTTTTTTTTTTTTTCTGTTGGGGAAATAGGAAACAAATATGAGGGACGCGACGAACGAAGGAAAAGGTAAAACGCGGTCGCTTCCCAGCGGTTGACGCCCGACGGCTAAGTGCCCCGGTGCAGCAGGTATGGAGACGAATTAGTCTTTTCCCAAAAAGTGGAAGCCAGAAAGTAGAAAGCTGTAAAACAAATCTGCCGCCACTCGACACACCGCTCGGGGATCGGAGATCTGTCGAGGATCAGCGAAGGAAGGATTACTGGCCTCAGTGAGTCACCGGGAGGATATCCGGCCGTGGGACTATGCTCTTAATGAAACAAAAAATCCTGCCGGAGAGACGAAGGGAGGAGCGAGAAGGAAGGGAGGAGGGAAAAGCGGTTTGCCTGATCGGTAAACTAACAGAAGCGGCGTTGCCATCGGCGGTGGAAGGCTCCAGGACTGGACGGCAGAGACAAGCCATTAGGTTGGGCCCGGTCGGCAGAAGCTGTCGGGAGGCTTCTCGCGCCTCCTAAAAGTGGGTTTCGCTTTTTTCTGCTTCGCCCAACCGTTCCTGCGATGCGTTTGTTTGTGTTCGCACTAGAACAGCGTAAGTGACTTGACAAACACGCTACCGATGGCGGAACCCGGTCCTGGGCTAGGCCGCCCGGAAGGGGAACAAGTTGAGCATCTTTCCTCTGATGGTGTTTACCTTCGGGCCGGACAGTAGAGAGACCTCGCCCAGGTCCCATCTGGACCGTCATCCGTCCGCCCGACCTAGCCGCCCTCCCCTGCTGCCGGTGTGTATATTTTATGCTTTCGCTGCTTCGCCTTTTCTCCTTCTTCGCTTTCGATTGCTTGTTCTGTTTTGTGTGCGCTGTGGATGAGCTGCCGGTGAACCGGTTTCGGCAGGCAAACCGAAAGGCTGCGATTCCGGCGTGGACATCGATGCGATAGCCGGATCTGGTGATTCTTTGATGTCATAGATACACGGCCGCCCTCTCACCCGACGGTCTCTTTATAATGCATTCTCTTTTCACCCTGGAACCACCCGGGGCTTCTGCTCCAGTCTGGCTGTTGGTCCCTCCCATTCTTGAGGCCCAATCGACATCGCAAACAGCAGCAGCAGCAGCGGCAACGCTAAGCGTCTCGGCGCGGCGTGGAGCTCAAGTGCTATTAGTTGGCATACACCAGTCCCGCACACCGGTACGGCACTCCAGCATCTGACCTCAGCCGCTCGTCCACCTGCTTACTATTCCTATAACCCCGCGCGTCGTCCCATCGGCGCGTTGGTCCCAAAGGGCGAAACCGGCATGGAGCAGGATCCGGCAGGACTCAAAGTTGTCCTCCCATTGGAGATCTTCCACAGGGTGCGGAGAAGTTCTAGTTTTAATGTTATTTGTCCCTTTGTTTTCACACTTGGGAACGATGTGGAAGAGAAAAGTGCGATGCGACACCGACGGAAGTGGATTGGAGGAGCGCGACTGATCTTTAAATGTTGATGCTCTCGTGAGATGCTACAAAACAGCCTTGTGCCGAGGGCAGTTTTTTAAAGATGTTGACAGCATCTCTGCGGTTCTGTGACGAGCGCTGTTGAATGGAGGCCGCGTATGAACCAGGGCGCAGCCCGATTGGAACCAACGTCGTTAACGTTGAAATGCTCAACTAAACCAACACATCAGGCCAACGACAATTTGTGACCAGCACTCACAAAAAAAAAACAGGAGGCGGCGAGACAAACGCAAAAGTAAACCACGCGTTGGACAGCCAGAAGGCAAGGAGGCGACTGACTCGTATGCGAGATGGGCAGGCGCGATGGTAGTCGAGGCGCTCGGCGGGATTCGGAATATCGGAACGCGTATCAAACATACCGCACGGCAAACGAAAATTGCATTAACATGTTGGCTTACCACTCCGACTGGCCGACTCCAACCGGCCGCCCGGCAGGCGTTATTGAGTCGAAAAACAAAGCAAAAGCCACAGCTCGGAACCTCCGAAATGTCGACCTGGCTAGCCGATGCGTCGTGTAGTGGCCGATTAGGGCGGGCTGTGGCCGGTGGGTAAAGCAAACAAATTCGACACCGCCGTCGCCGACCGAAAGCCTCCTATCGCCTACTACACGACGCGAGTGCGGTGCGGAGGAACACGGGAAACATGTCTCTCGCAATCCGGTAATGCTCGAAGCGGGCGGGCAAGCCGTACCATAAAACGGCGAGGTGCTAATTGGCGAATAATGAACCACTGCTCGCGGCTGCGGTTCCCCCTTGTGTGTCCCCTTTTCTGTGGTTGCCTTTGTGGTGGGTGTTAAGTGTGCCGCTCCAGTGCTGGAACCGCTGCCGGCGTTGGCCGAAGTGTTACCATCAAGGCAATTATGATACCTTTTCCCCGAAATGGCAACGGTGAATACGAACCGAGCCGGAAGTTGCACCACCGACACTGGACGGAAGGAGAACGAAAACTAGCGAGCTTGACGCCCAGAAACGATGTATAGCACATCTCTGCGGTGCTTCCCATTCTAATGCTCCCCATTATGGTGGTCCCCGTCACATGAGTTCACGTTTTACTTCTCATGAGCCATTTGAGGGTAGGTCCTTTTGGAGGACTGTCGGGTCCACGATTGTGCTGTTTCGGGTCGGTGCATCTGTTTTTCTTGCTTGATGAAAATTCATGATTTTTTTTTCATTACACTTCATCTTTCCGACCAACGCAATTAACACGTTTGTTCGACTCCAGAACAATCCGCAATTGCTCAACATGGCAAACCGCAAAAGGTGATCTTTACGTCGTATGCCAAACTAATACGGTGAGATCAAATCCTTTCCATCAATACATCATATAGCATCATGTGAACCGCAGCTCAACTGCTTCCGGCTATATATACCTGTGCACATGTATAGCCACGCGATGAAATGGATTAATCCATTATCATCGCTAAATGGAACCATTAATAATGAATAAAAGCTTATCACGCTCTCCCACACTGGGAAGACCCCCGGCGTCAAAGCTACTTCTGGGCCTGGAAGCAAGAAAGGAAGAGAAAGAGAGAGAGAGAGAGAGAGATATATATATATAGGGAGAGAAAGGAGTAGAGGGAGAATGATGTGCCCTTGGAAGCGGATGCTTGAGCTGCAGTTTGAGCTGTTCGAGCTGGAGGGTCGCGGGAATCTGGCGCGATTCGAAGGGTTTTTCGAGTGGCACTAATAAAAATATCGCCGGCGCACGTTTCAGCGGTCGCGCGTTACAATGCTTTTCCATGTTTCCCCCCCTGCCACTGTTCCCGCGCCCCATCCCGCTGCTGCCGCTGCGCTGGCAATAATTATTATGTTTTTCCCCTGCCTACCCTCCGGAGGCGACAGCGGCGGCGATCAACCCCGCTGACTGGCAGGGCGAAAGGGGGAAAACGACCGTGTGACGAACGAAAGGATCTGAGCGCGTGTGCCGTCCGCGGGTTGAGAAATTCAATAAAAGGATCGCTTACGCTATTTAAACGTAATTTGGCATGTGACAATTTTATGATACTTAACCGATGCGCTCACCCTCGCTGCGATTGTCTTTGCCGGAGTGTTCGGGGCAACCGGTTTGGTGGGTGGGTGGGTGTGCGAGATGATGGAAACGGAATAATGTGGCCGCGTGGCACGTCGAGCTGGGCGGCGCCGCGAATATCGGAAGCGGTGCGAATCTACGCACGGCCCGGCGGGGCCCTGGCGGGCCGAAGGGATGCTGGTCACGTGTCGCATGTTTCGCATCAGGATTCTCGCACTACGCAACACGAGAACAGGCACCACTCGAGTGCTACGAGGGGAGGGGGTGGAAGAGCGCCGGGGCCGGGGATTGACGATCTGGATTATATCACGAGGTGCTAGGGACCCGGGGAAGCCGGCCGTGGCAGCGAAAGGATGCCGAGCGGGGACGCTGGTAGAGGACGGTGTGGCCAAAGGCAAGTACAACCGGCCCGATTATTGCGCGCCTGGTGTCCCGGACTATCGCCCGGACCGGGGTCATCTGGAAGATCTTATCCGCACTGTCTGTTTTCAGTTATTAAACCATCAAACACACAATCACAAGCGAGCGCGTGTCGCGAGTTCCGGGAGCGTGTGGCCGGGCAACCGGGGGCTCTTCCGGCAGCGGCCCAATGCCAGGCGCTAGGTTCTCCTTTGTTTCCGGCACTCCCCCTTCTAGTTGGCAGGGAGCGGCGGTGAAGATACAATAAATCGATACCGCCTGCTCCGGCATGGCAGAAGATCACCGCGAGCAGGCGACAGTATGGTGAAATGTCAGCACCAGGCCCGACGACAGTCGTCTTCATTCGGGCTTCTGACAAATTCCCGGCCCGACAGCGATTCGAACGGGGAATGATGCAACCGGTGCTTCCGGCCGCTGATTACAGATAGGCACATCACATGGCTCCAGCAGTCAACAATATGCAGTCCCCAGGAGCCCAGGGCCCAGAAGCTGAGGACGGAAAACGGGGCAGCCTAGCGCCGACATTGGTGTCGCAGTTTAGGTTGTTTAGGTTTTCTTTGCTCTTGCTCTGTTCGTCTTAGCTCAACGGACCGACCCTCCTTCCGAAGGATCAAGCGTCTAGCGTCTGGTCGTTGGGATTGTGTCACGAGCTCTGTTGAAAGTGTCGTCGACTCTGCCGGCGCCCAGTCCTGGCTCGTTTTGCAAACAATTTCCGGTTCGCTGTACCGTCCGCTTGGGCATCCTCTTGAAGGCGCCACCAAGAGACCCATCCACATGCGAGTCCGGCGCGCCTTGAAGAAGAAAGGGGGCTCAAGTGCCGGCACGGAGACGGCCATGGCCATGGGGGTCTAGCGGTACCTCCACTGCCGGTGCGTGTGTTCTGTTTGCCTACCGCGACCTCTCAGACAAAGTGCTCCAAGACTCCCTGCACCGGAACGACAGGCCCGTCGGTGAACACCCCGTGGACCTATCCCACAATAAACTATGCACCCTTCACCTCGCCAACCCCAGGTGGGGGGAGTGTGCGGCGAGTTGTCAAATGTTTAATTCAATCAAACCCTAACTAAATAAACACTCCACTGTCCGCGCTACCGAAGTAAGTCAACCGAGGAAAGAAATCGAGTGGTGACGCCGCGCGCTATATCCTTCGCATTCATCTTTCTATTACGCCACTCTTTCTTTCTTTCTCGTTCGATCGGTTGCTATCGATTCCTTCGTTTCTCCCCGCAATCTCGTGGTACATGGAGTGGAACATGGAAACTATTACCTTCCAACAATTATTAGAGGAAAACCTGTCTCAATTGTTTTGCGGTAGATAACTAATAATATGTCATTATCGATCTTATTCGCATAACATAAGGAAGCAAAAGTTCCAAACTGATAATAAATTTATAAAAATCGGGAAGGAAGAACTCATCCGGCTCAAGCAAGGGGAATTATTGCAAACGGCCCCTTCAATCTCGGATGCTAAGAACCACGACCTGCGTGGTGGGGATGAAACGGATAGTGGTTGCCGGGTACAGTTGATTGGAAAGCATACCGCTTCTTCCCCAAATTGGGAACAGTACCTACCAACTAAACTGGCATACCAAGAAACGCCGAAAGAAAGCCCCGACAGGGGCATGAGGAGAAAGACAGGAGCTCCTTGAATTACGCTCGAAATTAAATCGATCCTCGATAAACTATTATGTTCCCCCCAACCACCCGCAAGCCCTCACGGGGAAAGCCTCCTGGTGCAAACGAACGAACACACGAATCCTTCTAGGAATCACAAAGTTAGCTCATCGCAGCTCGTGTCGCTCGTCTCGCCTTCGACGCCAGCGCCCGACGGAGCGATGTAATTAACACACGTAAGTGGAAGCTAATTCCCCAGTTTAAAGATTGAAAACTATTCCAGGAACGGTTCGGGCGCTCCCTATCGCCTTTCCCTTCCAGTCGCTCTTCTACTTCGTTCGCTTCGCCGGTGACGGGGAGGATAATTTCCAGGATTAACGGCAAATTTTAGCATATGCGTTGCGGTCGCATGAGGGAACTAATCCGCTTTCGCCGCCAGTGCGTCTGCGACGAGCAGTGCTTCCGAGTAGAAGCCGCTCTACTATACGCCCATAGCTTTGTAGAGTCGACTTCTTTCAGGGAACGAATTGGAAGTAGTTCCGGGAGCCTCGGGCCGGTGGCGATGGAGGCCATGAATACTTCGTGACTACGTGAACCGCGGTTCACAGGTTCTTTTCTTTCTCGCGAATGGAAACACCTTGCTCACCCTGGAAGGTCTGGAATGGACCTCTGGAATATACAAACAACTTCTTTGAACATATTGCTAAACATGATCTGAAGGTGAGCTGGAAGTTTACTATGGCTGCTAATTTACTATTGAATCTGGATGGATGCTAGGAGTCTTCGCGCAGGATATTTTAACCAATCTGTCAGATTTGGTCGAGATAACATAAAATGTACGCAGTACATAAATCGAAGTTACGCGAATACGTACGGAAAAATATTAAGAAAATGGACTTGCATCAGATAATTGTTACGGATTTGAACGAGACTTCATCTGTATGTTGGAGCACCGAGAAGAACACCATTTGCTGCAGGTCAGTAGCGCAAATGTAATAAATCATGTGCTGGTTGTCTGCACACTGCGGAGTTGTAGAATACGAGGGAAGCGTGCACATATTTTTCTTCGTCCGTATTTTCATAAAGCCCCACCAAGCGCGGGCCCAGCATAATTTGGTTTGAAAGATGACATTACCATCCTAACGAGGCGCCCATAAACCAGATCCAGATCTGGTTTCCTCCGGGAACAAGAAACAGAACACCTGTGCCCATTTCCCGCGTGCTGGAATTGCGCGCAGTGAGACGGTGAACAGATTGCCCGATAGGGCAAGCGATCCCTTTCCCTTTCCCTAGAGCAGCCTTTAGGTGGGAGTGGGCACCCCTCCAGTCCGCCTGTGAAGGAGTGGTCAGTGGAGTGGAAATCAAAACCCCTCTGATCTAATTTCTTTTCCCGGCGTTGGGAAGAAAGACGCTATCAGTGCGCAGGATCCTGCTGGCGGCCTCCCTATGTGCTTGCCAGCGAATTGGAAAGGAGCACAACGGCAGGGAAACACAAGAATCATTCCCTGGTTTCCCCATCCCGCGCGCGCGCGCGCTCCCTCTTCCACGTTCTTTTTTTTCTTTATTTTTCCATGACTCGGAGGGGGGAAAATGGAATTACAACACAATTTTCATATTCCGTTCCACTCGAGGGGAACAAGCGCAGGGAGGAAGAAGGGAGGGTTGAGAT
>JAOEFI010000001.1:946394-958038 GCA_034621735.1 Anopheles plumbeus | reverse complement strand
GCCCCCCCCCCCCCCCCCCCCCTCCCATCCGCTGAGGGTACCGTCGATAAGGGGAGGCCACAAGTCGATTGATGAAGTGCAGCAAGTACAGGAGAACCTAATTAAACCATTTATGCTGTGTCCCATCCATAATTGGAAGCGCGGTGCGTCATTGACATTCTGGCGGCAGAGGGGAGGGGGGGTCATCCGAACCCGATCCACCGGATGTGCCAAGAGGCAAAGTGGCGAAGATTGCAAATGGACCCCAGCCCTGGGAACGGCGATTGCATCATTTATGCAAACGTCGGCCATCCGGGGAAGATTCTAGACTTGGCACAGCATCCGAAAGGGAAAATTCGTTCCAGCGGAATTTCCAGTTTATTGCTGTTGCTGTGTTTTTGCTTTGCCCTTAATGTCTACAGTATATTTTTGCATCTCATGAAGGAGGCATGCCGAAGTCGCTGTTCGAATGAAGCCGCTCGAACAATATATGTATCCCCGCATTTCCATATCCATTGCGAGAAATATGGGAAATAATTTACATTAAAAAAGAAGAGGAAAAAAGATTGAAGCATCTTATCTAGTCGCCCGTCGGGCGCAGTTCGATCGGGGGTCTATTAGTACCGCCAGGTTCTAGATTCCCATGGCTGGAGGTGTTAATATTAACTCCAATGAAATACCTATTCGCGTGCTTAAGCGGTTGAAGTTTTCGATACTTTACACTCGCCCACATTTTCATTCTCACTTTTCCTCCATCTAGAGACATTTCTACCAAATGTGTCGAGAAACGTTTTGTTAATTTTTTTCATTCTCTTTAGCGGCGTAGAAGTAAGTGGCACGCCGGGCGCTAATTGTGTTCTAATTCGCTTTGACAATACACGGGCTGATAAGCTTTTTTTGCTGCTCAAAAGGCTGCGGGACGAGTGAAAAATAAAGTTGACCCGGCCGACGTCGAGCTGAACGAAGGAGGAGTCGTTCTGGTTCTGGCGGGGCCCTTTAAAACCCAAAAAAGGGTTCCCATTTACGGGGGTTAAGATTTGGTAAGGATTTATGGGAATTTCATAAGCAATTGGTCGAGATTCTGCTGAGGAGGGAGGCGATGGCCATGCGAAAGGGAGGCAGTTATCAGTCACGGCACACCCACATCGCAACGTTGAGATGCACAACCGGGCTGTCTCCCGCGCGGAGGGGGGAGGGGGGGGGAATGGGTTGATCGGTTATAAGGGACAACCAAGAAGAGAGAAAAAAAGTAGCACAAATCTATTAACGAGGAGCATGACCGTGCAACACACAAATCACTCAGAGGCACACATTGATTTGTGTGCCGTGCCGGGCGCTATCTTTTTTCTTCCCCCTCTCCGGTTTTCCCGCCTCCCGCACACGCCTCCCCCTCCCTCTACGAATGGGGTCCCCTAATGGGGGGGGGGGAGTTTGTTTGCATCATTTTGCTGCTTTTTGTGACTCGATTCAATTCGATTTATTCTCGTCGTCGTCGTCAGATTGCGCTGGTCCATTCCTGGTCGCCGGCGTTCCACAGTGCGGTACATTAATTGCTTGGTATTATGCATTGCGACATCTTCGCAATCAGGGTGCCAAGAGGGATGTATGGTACTGCAGTACCCCATGGGGCGGGGTACGTAGCTTTTTCTCCAGCACGCGCCAAGGTCCGCGGCGCGTCACAGCTCAAAATGTCGGCCGGCAGTCGGTGTCACATGATCTCCGCCTTTTTGATTGAGGTCGTCGAGTGAAAAGGAAGACTAGGTCGGGACATAGAGGGTGCGGGCTGAAAGCCGGTGCACAAGTTGGTGGTGGTGGTGAACAAAGCAAGTAACAACAAGCCTTCGCACTGATGGGAAGCTTATTCTATCGTCACGCGACATTTACGAAACGGCTCCCGGCCTGATACCTATCGAACCCCTTCACCTGCCTCCACACGCAACGAAGTGCAGGGCATATTGAAATCAACAACAAAACTTGGAGGTGAGGTATTTTTGAAAAAAAAATTTTCTGCAGCTTTGGGTAAGCCGCCAAAAAATGGCCTACTAGAATGGCATTAGTCAGCCTAAGGCGGGTGAAAAAAGGCAGTGAATAACGGAGCGACACCCGGCTGTTGGTGGCCTCCACGATACCAGCCGCCAAACGGCAACTGTGCAAAGAGCTGTGTGGCATAATCGCATTATATTATACATTAAGCACCGTGTCATAGTGTGCGAGCGACACGTGCTTGCAGCTGCAGCTAATCTTGCAGTGCGGTCTGTTGTTCGAGAGCCTTCAAGGTGCATCCTTTGTGAGGGGGAGGTGCTGGTGAAGGTGGCATCGTTGTCAATTGCTATTGGCATCGAAACGCACACTGTGACCTCTGCCAGCACCAGCCAGTAGCTGGCTAATAATTGTTGTGGCAGTTTCATTGCGGTTGATTGAAAAAGAAAATCAGCAGCAAGCTCTGACTCTGTTCCATAGCCGGAAGGTAGTGCACTCGATCGTACAACATGGAAAAGTGACATAGATAAAAATTAAAAAAGTAAAGTCCAATGTTGTGGGTGTACTGATTGTTAATAATTGCCTGTACTACACACTAATTCATACACGCGTCCACTATTTCGCTGCACTGCGTGGAAAAGGGCCATCCACCATTTCCCCAAATTCCTACGCCAATTTCACTTCGTCCAAGAGTTGCTATTTTTCCGAGTCTTTCCACCGCTGCCGCACACAATTAATTTTCTCTTCCATAGTTATGCAATCGGGCAGGCCATGCGGCAGCTGTTTGTGTCGTTCTAGCTCCGCCGTTCGTCATTGCACAATGGCAAACTTTTTCTCCTGTCTCCTTCTTCTCTCCCCACCATACAGCCCCGGGGCAAGACGCCAGACGCCAGATAATTTGACGAACTTCGGCCTACAATGGGGCTGCGGATTACGAAACCGAAGCCGGAGAAAGTTGGCAATGTTCCGGCTATAAATATCACGACATTTTAAAAAAGGAAAGAAAAAACAATGGAAAATAAGAGAGAGAGAGAGAGAGCGAAAAAACACCAGACGCACGCATTCCGCATCCGGACTAGTCCGATCGGAAAACCGGGCGACTCTCCGGGCTCGGAGGCTATGCCAGCTCTAAACAACATCCGAGGAAAAACATGACCTACATTCGCAGATGCACTGCGATGCACATCTTTTATTTGCATTACATTATTATTATTATTTCTTTTTTTGCTGTTCAGTCATCGCACAGATTGCTACAATTCGTGACCGTCTCCATCGGTCACTCCCACCCCCGCTTTGTTGCGATGCGCCTTTCATGTTTATGTTCCATGGCAGGTATTTTTCCTAAACCCATTATGCTCCATTATGCTGCCATAAATTTCAACCAAAACCAATCATGCTGATTTCATACGGTTTCATAAGTTTTACTTTTTCAAGGCCTACTTGGAAAAATGGACTCCAGCTGTATTCCGGCATATATATGCGCCCAACTGGATATTCTATTCTATTCCCTTTTTTCACACTTACAGCACGTACCATTTCACAGTTTTTGATCCGAAAACCCCATAAAACATATATGACTCATACGACCTCTTTCCAGCTGTGTAGCACACGCTGGAGAGCCGCTACCGCTTAGGAAAAGAACGGTCGCCAAAATGGTAGAAAAACAAGAGAATTTGTATATTAAAATCTTCGATTCTATTCCGGGCGAACAAGTCACACCACGATAGCAAACCACACATCCACTTCGACGATGCTTGCCACCCTTCTCCGGGCAACACAGTATCGCTCCTTGAAATAAAAACACGTATGTTCAGCCGATGCTGTGCTGCTGCCACTATACTGAATCACCTTCCGGTGGATATTGTTTGTTGGCGAATTGGTTGCAGACGTTGCGTGAGACGTTCGTTTGAGTGGTGTGCAAGCATGCGGCCGCGAATGATTCCTTTAACTACGTTTTGGTCACACGTTGGCCGCATTCCACTTCCACCGATAGATCAAACGGTCCACAACATCAGAAAGGGGGTAACGATCTAAGACTTACATATTCTATCCGCTCGCGAAACGAACTAAACATGAACTTTCTAGCACGATTACTGACGCGCACTGCTACAACATACCAACTCGCTTGACGTTTCCAAAATGACTACCTGGTGTTGTTTCGCATCGAGGGATTCAACTTTCGTTTATACTGTCCTATTTCGCTATGTTTGGCCGTATTTCTGCACACGCTAGACATTTACCGGTGGTATTTTCGCTAAAATGGTACACGCGGACGGTGCGTGAAGTATATCACAAGAAAATGAAAGACCGAATTTCAAGGTGCCGATTGTACACACTGCCGATTGTGAACAACGAAGGCTTCCAGTAGGTTCGCCGAAATTCACTGGAAAATACAGCGGCACGCGATCAGATGTGTGTCGGTATGAAGGGAAACATTTGTAGAGTTCTACATTCAAACCGATTCAATTTCATCGATACTCGGTTCAACTGAATCGTTATTTTCTTCCACTTCCCTTGAGTGCACATAACTACGCATTCTCTTGCATAACTTATGCCGTGTGAAGGTGTGATTTGTTTAACTAGGGTGAAATATTCTTTAAAATAAACTCTTGTGCATGAGTTGGACTCAATTGTGTAGATGCAAAGCCAATCCCAGGCAAAGTAAGCGCGGGTAGAAGTCGAAATCTTGTCAAAGAAACCCATCGCCAGTCGGCACGTCAAAAGGACAGACGACAATTAAAGTAACCATTGGGAAAAGTTTTTCAACGACAATAAGGCGCCTGCAACATCCATGCTAACGTTTGTTTATCATTTCTGCTCTTCTTATGCTAGGCAGCAATGCATTATTTATTGGACAACAATTAGCATTCCGATAGTTCGGCGGTAGTATCGACTGTTCCCTGCTATAATAATAATTCCTGCTTTCAACAATCAAACAAGCAAATCTATCAATGATTTAGATTTCAGTTAAGTCTAATCAGTAAATAAAGTAGATTTGAAGCGTTTCGAATCGAACATTACTACCTATTGCCTACCGACGCTAATTGTGGTTTTGTGTTTGCTTTTGGAAACAATAACCAAATGTGCAAACAAACAGGCCCCATACCGCCGTTTGTGCCTTGAACGAATTCGGTAATATTCAACATGGTGTTCGTGCCGGTACACTACTTCCGACAGAACGCGTTCCCTCCGGCGCTGGATGAGATGCTACCACTACCATCACAGCGCGGGCCTCGTAATAACCGGTCCGAACTGGAACTGCGTATGTGCTCGCACAGTGACGTTTCGTGGCCGTCAACAGATGACTTATCCTTCACTGACGGCTCGTTCGTCGCCATCGTCAGTTTTGATGCACAATCTTCCGGCAAGATAATCAAGAGCACGACTCGATCCCTATCATTCCAACAAGTGTGACTTATCGCGTTCGCTGGACCGTATCGCGTGCTGCATTTTGTTATCGTTCCGGGTGACACGGTACCTTTGTGTGGCGGTGTGTTTGCGTGTGCGTGGAGATAGTGTTGTTTACGGGAAACCAATTTCAACCATTGAAGAAGCGGGCCTCTTCTACACAATCAATCAACTTCCAGCGAACTACCGCGGAACGGGATATTAAACAAATCAAAGGACAATCAGGTGAGATAGGAGCCGGGTTCTGTTGCGATTTCGGAATTAGGTTTATTTCACCCGCATGCTGAATGTGGGAATACGAACAGGAAATCGTGGGAGGGGGGTTCGTGATACATGCGATGTAAAAACGCATCACACCATTTACATTCTCCGATCATTCCTCACGGAAACGTCACTTCCAACAAGTCCTTGAGCTGCTTCCAGTGGCGCAAGCATGGCAAACCATCTCAGAAGAGACAAAACACGGCTACTACTGTTGACACTGGGTGATGTCATATAGCGCGATTTCTATTCGTTTTCTCATTAGGTAAATGTGTTTACCGCTAACCCGTTCCCGTACGGTCATTTGGTATACGATGGGAATACCGGGAAAAACAGATATCCAGGGAGGAACGATGATGCGTACGCGACAGTGTGAAATGTGGTGCCAAGCAGCCATCCGCGCTCCGGTATGCACACCAAAAATGGCGAACGAAATCTGAAACACCCGCGCGGGATGAATGCATGGAACCCACCCGCTTCTTGGCGGAGTGAAGAGACGCGAATGGAATGGCTGCCGGTGCCGCTGCTAGTACCACCACCACTACTACTACTATTGTTAGTGGTAAAGGCGGGTTGGGCATCAAATTAACATATCCGGCATTTGGCCACTTGATTTGGAGCGCGAGTGTATGGTTTTTATTCATTCTCGCTACGTGAACCTGCCATCTCTTCCATACTGGCCCACTAACGAACGCTGTTGCTGAGGCCATCCGTTATTGATTACACACGGGGAAAATCGCTATTGATTCCCCCTTTTTGACCTCCCTTCTACCACCACGCGGGCAATTGCCCCAAGCGCCGTAAGCCCCACACCACCGGCTGAGGCGCCTATAACTCAGTGTTGCGCAGTGGATGATTTAGCAACCGGCTGCGAAACCCGGCACCTCTGGGTTGTGCATATCGCGGATGAAGTTTTTCACTTGTTCGTCTCCTGCTGGCTGGGGAACGGAACCTTGAAATGTTTGGCCGCCGCCATCGCTTGGCGTAGCTTGTAGGAGAAAGTGATTGGAAGCAAATGTGGCGAAGAGAGGCATTTCATGGTATAGCGGGTGGGTAAAGCAGACGCGATAAGAACAACGGTGAAATAACAACAGTCGATTCCGTCAGAAACAGCGCGCATGTAAATATGCAGGCAGAATCTCCAGCTGCCACAGTTTCCCGCGTTCACCTCGCACAAAACGGGGTTTTAAACAGTGCGGTACGCTTTTCCGCGCCTCATATCAGTTAGGCAGGAGTGTAAACACGTGGCCGGCGGATTAGTACATATAATGAGGAACTGCTTTGTATACATGGGTTGTACACGACTTACCGGAGAGAGAAAGCAGTGAAATAGATCCAATTGATACCGAAACTGTCGAAACTAGCGCAACTGAGAACGATACGATACGATCGAGTCGACTCACACTATCGTATCAGCATAGGATCCGTCGACAGTTTTGTTGGACTGGGAGTGTCGCCAAATTTACAGTGCATGACCAACATTCGTAGACATTCATGCGTATCGGATGATAAACGTGAAAAGGAAAAAAAGACAAATATAATAAAACATTGTTGCTGTTTTATAGCAGGCGTGTCAAACATACTAGCGAGGTGCGTGGAGTTGCGTATGTTTCTGACACCAATGCTGTGCGATAGCACATGGATAAAAACAAAATAGGAAACTAGTGAGTCTTCGGCTTTATTTGTTTGTTTTATTTGTTCACTATCGTCAACAGTAAATAATCTGTCTACGTTTATAGGGCTTGTAGGATACACATGGCTGTGCGTCACACACAACAACGATTTGGATAAAACCAAATTGTAGATAAAAGTTGATAAAAATGAAAAGCTGATAAAAGCCTGTAGGGTAACTGTAGGGAAAAATGTCGCAATTTCGATGTACTACGGGTACGTATCTCTTAAAATTGATTATACTTTTTTTATTGTGATTTTATCGATTCACGGCTTGTAAAATGCGCCTTGTGGGCCGGCAGAAACAGACCGCTTCAGGGCCGTTTGACACCCCTACCGCGCGATGGTTTTCCCCTGCACACCCCCATCGTTCGAACATACCGCGTGCGGGCATTTTCCCCGTGTGCCGGAAGAAAAACTTGGTCCGCTGTGCAGTCGGCGTGCGCCATATGTGCCACTATACTCGCGTGGCGTGGCATGGCATGGCAGCGTAGTGGAGCTGTCCGTGGCAACCGCTTTTGCCGAATGAAAACAAAAAACAAAACAAAAAAGGAGGAAAAAAAGAAACGTTGTTTCACGAATGATGAACACAGGCAGCAGTAGCACAACCGCACACCAGCAAATGGAACAATCTCCCTACCGCGCAGCGAAGGGCGGTGTAGGGAAATTTGATCGGCTTCTACGCGTTAGTCGTTGATCACTACTGCACCGCGCAGCGAGGGTGCAGCATATTTGCATTGAAAACAGTAAATAAATTAAAAAAGCAAAAAGGCCAGGAAACACTAGAATACACACGTACGAACAGCGGGTTGTCTAGAGCGAGCGAGTGCTTATCTTGTCCAGTGTGGCGTGACTGTGTGAGGCAAAAGGGAACTGAAAAAGAGTCGCTCCATGGATCAATCATATGCTTTCGATCAGCCCTCTGTCGACGATTCGCAAGCATACCGCAGAATCTAGGCCAGCGGTCGTGTGTTTCTGCTGCCCGAAGCACTGGGCTGCCGCTTCTGATCTTGATAACGGTTCCTTGTGAGTGTTGGGATGTCGGAACCTCTACCGATCATCCAGCGAGTACGTTCGTTCGTTCTTCCATTCCGCAACAGTCGGATTAATCCAGCGGTGCCCTTAGTGAAGTGTGTTGTGTGGTAACGTGTGCTGCATTTGTCCTCTGCTCTCAGGGTTACTATCAACACAAGGGTGTCACTCACCTGTCACCGTTCCCATGGAGGGAAATCCTGCCAGGTTCAACGAGTGTTGAACCGTTTATGGAGATAAGCAGATGTGACCGCTCGTAATTTTCGCGTAAAGCTGCGTTACGAGTGTTTGTTGTGGGGAGTTTAGTTTCTGGGAACAAATCTGAGAAGTGATACGCGCCTACGTGCTTATAGATTCGATCGGCAGCATGTATCGCATAGGTAATCCACGCAACGTTTGTGCAGGGTGCCACTTCGAACCATCCTGCTGTCATTAGTGTCCTGTACATTGAGGTTCTCCCAGTTCCGCTTTGTAACAAACCCGTTTTCATTTTTGGTCCTTTTTCTTACTCCCGTCTTCCACCGTTACCTTTGCTGCTGCTGCTCCTGCAGTTAGCCACCAGGACATCGAAGATCCCGAAGAGGACGACGACGAACGAAACGACGCCCAGGAGGGTGACCGCTTGCACGATGAGAGCAACGATCTGCTGTGCGATTTGACCGACTTTAGAGATGCGATAGATCCCGGTCTTCACGTCCATCGGCATTGGGGTGAGGGAGAATCATACTTACTGGAGAGGTACACACCCGCCAACGATCGCCACCGCCACCGACGACCGAACAGCACCTTCCGGTACGACCGCTACGAGGGCCCACACTGTGACGATTACAACAACTACGACGACGGCGAGGTCGACGCCGACGGTGGCGACGAAATGGACGAACGGGACAGCATTTACCTCGATGCGGTATCGGTCAACTCGGACGGCACCATCCGGAAGTCGCTCTATCTGTCCCGCCAGACTGTCTACCATTCGGCCGAAGACGTCCGGTTTGGTTCCGTCGACTCGGGCCACACCGATGGCGTTAGCGGGCGGCGGGGCGAGGAGAATAGTGCCGGCGGCGGCGGTGGCGGAAGCATACGCACGACCACCGAGGCACTGCTGCAGGACTCGCGCGCCAACGGCGGTCTGGCCAACCTGCCGTACGTGCCCCGGCCGGCATCCCAGAACGGCGCGAAGGGATTCATCAGTGGCATACTGAAGCCGTCGCTCCTCAGCACCGAGTACAACGAAAAGGTGCCTAGCACTAGTAACACTAGCTACCTCCCTTATCGTACTGATTACCAACATGGTTGTGAGCATGACAGAACCAAACAGATAGTTACCTATTCGCTGTGGAAGTCTAGGGTAAACGTATCATATTACATTTTAATCTCACATTCTAGTATAAACTTCGTGCGCTCCGCCTGCTCCTGATATCTGTCGCTAACGCTAATTCTCGGCCCTCTGCGTCCCGCAAGCCACTTCCACACTATAACCTTTACCTTGTATGAAGTGTGTAGCCTCTGACGCTATAATTCACCGGCCTGAAACCCTCCGTTCGACGGATGGCCAGTCGAAAAATTCTGCTCCTCCGGGTGGGGGACGTGTAGCAACCTTCTCAACTACATCTATGTCTATCTATTCAATTTGATCCACCAATTTTTTCTCTAACAGTTACGTTACTAACCTATCGGGTTTGCCTTTGAAGTCAAGGTCATCAGTTAAGCTTCATTTTAAAAAACAAACTCCCAAACATTCACACACGCATACAGCTCTCACAGCATCCATTGACGGGTCCATAAAAAAACTACAATTACTCTCGAATGCGTCCTGTAGGGAAACCGTTATTGTATTTGATTAGAGTGAAAGGCAGAGCTCGTACCATTCCCGCCCACACGTGTTGCCTGTGGTTTTGTACACTGTCATGTTGTTACTCTCGAGCTTCTGCCAGCCCGACGGTGCCTAATCCTTGGTTTGTTGATCTTTTCCCGGCACCTCCGGCGCCGCTCCCCTCGTGACGTACCATTAAGATGGCGCAATTCCATCATTTTGCTAGTAGAGATTGTGCTCTCTGTGCTATTTCTGAGCGCGCAATGGTGTGGGGTACACATTAAACAGAGAGGAGCAGGAATTCGGATTCATATTCGTTAGCGAGTAAGAGAGACATCGGAAGAAAAAAGGGAAGCATGCTCGAACGTCGTCGTCTTCTCGCCCTTCTTTTCTGAAAGAGAACTCCCTCTCAACCGGTATTAGACCTCACGGTTCTGGCAAAACCATGCGAAGTGAAACAGGAAGGCGTGAAAAAAAGGCTAGCTTGTAGGATAACTATCAATGGGAGACGCGCTGGCGCAGGGAACGACGGGAAGCGGCGCTCGGCTGTTACCAGAGCATGAGCACACGATGTGCCAAAACAAGGACGGCTCCCGGTCGGAGGTGTTGGACGGTCCTCAAACGGGTAGTATTGGTACTGGTCGGCAAACGACTTTTATTATTACGCCTCTCAGTGGTGAATCTGTGATGTGTGGTGATGCTGCTGCTGCTGCCGTGCTGTTGTGCTGAAGACAGAGCAACGTTCCCGTCCGTACGCAACTAGTGCCCTTTCGCACTCGTGCAGAATGGTGTGCAGCGATCTGGTGGCGCCGCCCGCCGAGATGAAGGTGCAGTTGGAAACCACCACGAAGGGGGCGACGACGACGACGACGACGACGACGAGCGTGCAGACAGGACCGCCGAACAAATCCCATGTGAGCGTCGCGTTTTTACACGGTTTGCACCGCACTGAGTAACAGGATTCGCTTCTGAGTCACCACTGACAGCCAAAAGTGCCTAGTAGAACAATTTTTTTTCTAACTACTATTGCCGTTGTTTCTGCTACTACTACTGCTGCTACTACTACTACTTTGCCGTAGTAAAACGTTACCAAGCTGCCACCGCAATAGTTTCACCGGTTGCAGTGTAATTGGTCGGTGTAAAGGGAAGCAGAAGCTAATCCAAAAACTAGTACGCCGATTGCACGCCCGGATAAAAAGCTGCTATCTGGAGGAAGCTAGATTGGCACGTGAAATTGCACCACCAGCATCGTACTCCAGTGATGTGGCGCAAGGACGATGCTGTTCGGTAACATATGTTAACGGTTGCGTGGAGATCCGGCCCGACAGCCTGGGATGTAGATGAGAAATGTACGACGTAACATCGTTTAATAACCCGTAGAACGTAGGATCTGTCGGCATTCTTAGGGGTTAGCAATAAAATAATAGTAGTAGTAGTAGTAGTAGTAGTAGTAGTAGTAGTAGTAGTAGTAGTAGTAGTAGTAGTAGTAGTAGTAGTAGT
>JAOEFI010000001.1:884110-946021 GCA_034621735.1 Anopheles plumbeus | reverse complement strand
TAGTAGTAGTAGTAGTAGTAGTAGTAGTAGTAGTAGTAGTAGTAGTAGTAGTAGTAGTAGTAGTAGTAGTAGTAGTAATAATAGCAGTAGTAGCAGTTGGTGAATTTTTTCTGTGAACCGCTGAACTTGCAATCTCTAACGACGGTAACCAGTTGGACCGATGTAGTCGTCGAAATACGATGTGATGGTATTGTCTATTTTTCCTTTTAATATGTCGTGTTGTTTTGTATTTTTTGGCTTCGCGACTGTTTTTACAATATAAAGGGAATGAGTCAGACGATATGGCGAGTAGCGGCTGTTCGGTCCACGATGGCACCAGGGTATCACCTCGTCACGCCACGATGGAACTGAGCGCCTGAGAAAGGAGCAAAAAAACACACATTTTGCACAATATCTACTTCTCGCGGCTTATTATTTTGGTGGTATTTCTTTCAATCGCACTACCTCTTGGTCTCTTCGGTTCCTCGGATTGGAAATAGAAATACGACGGCCTTCTGCGTGGAAGAATCGGCACGGCCCGGTGCATGAGAACCGCTCGTCTGGGGCAGAACAGAAGCGAGCATGAAGATGATCCATGCCGCTGGCGATCAACAACCGGTGGAAGAGTCTGTAGTTGTTATTGCTCGTTCGCGACCGTCGTGTTTATAAATGCCATTGCTCGGTCCGAGCAGAGTGCAGGTGGCAGTTTACCGATACCGGAAGCATCCACCCCACACAATTCCCCGACGTGTTCGAGCAGCGAGCGAGAAAACCGTTGACGACGTACAGTTATCCGGCAAAACGCAATCAACAGTCGGTGGCAGTCTAGTGCCTGCAACGCGTGAACGAAAGAGGAAGGCCGCGAGAGAGAGGAAAGGGAAGCACAGAAAGCAGGCAAAGAAGAGCGAAGCAAGAGTAGAGCCATGTGCAAGGTCTGCCTCAGGCTGCATAGGAACTGTGGTGGGGTAGGATCGGCTGTCCGGGTTAGGCGGACAGCTTTGCTTATTTTTAGAACCATCACCGCCGCGTACCGATCATCCAACACGGTTCCGTGTGCGCGCGCGTATTGTGTGTGCCTTTGACTGTGTGTGTGTGTGTGTGGGATTGTTTGTGCACAATGATTAACGAAGGAAAATGTCGCCGTCTCCCATCAACGGCTTCAAGTCACCGGATCAGGCCATTCGGGAACCTTGCCTGCAGTCTCAATCATTACGCTCTCCTGCACCATGAAGATCGAAACATCCCAACCCGCTCACTTACACTGCCCCCTCCCACCCACTTTCTGTTGCTCGTTCTACCCCGTCCCCGGGGCGACACATAAGAACAGGATCCTCTCCAGGGTGCGTGGATGCCGGAAAACTGGAAAGCATACACAGCGGTACGTTGCGTCCATCAGACGTTTGATTGGTTTGTGTCGGGTTTGTAATCGATTTGCAAGTTGAGTTGTTTTTTTGTTTCGATCTTATCGGTGTGTAACACGGAAATCATCTCAAAGACGTGACATTTTATGTGTACGTGCATCATAGAGGAACGGTTGGCATCGGACTCGTGCATCCCGGTCGTCGGTGGAAACCGTGAACCACACCATAAAGTGCTAACGGTTGCACCTGTTGTTTTGTGCTGCCTATTCTCGCGTTTGCAATCCTCCCCTGTTCTTTCACCGGCTGACAGGATCCGTCTTGATCCCTTAACATGTTCTGCTCTACACGATAGCTTTACTAACTGAAATGGGTTGGTTTTCCCTGTCGCACCTTGAACTAACAAATGGATGGTTTACGCGTTACGAGTACAGTTTACGCTCTAACAAAGGAGTTTTTAGTTGCAAAAGATAGTGAAAATCTGGCCCACTTAAATGCTTATAAAGGCATGTTATACTTTCGTTTCCGTTCCCATCGCATTCATCGGCCACTGCAGACGTGGAAATACTTTCAAGACCAGAAGCGCATCGTCGACTACGTTCTCGCGTTCAATGGCGAGGAGACTAACACGGTGGCCACCGCCAAGCGCGAAATCTACCAGCGGAACCTGGCGGCGGAGGGGCTCGCGATCGAGGAGGAAAACTGCCAGCGAATTCACTTCATCAAGATCCACGTACCGGAGAACGTGCTGTCGCACTACTGCGAAATAATGAAAATGCAGATGCCGATGAAAAAGCTGGACAATCAGGACAAGATCATCATGCGCGACTTCAGCATCCAGAGCACGCTGGTGCGGATATTCCGGCGGCCGCTGTTCAAGTTTGTCATCATCGACCGGCAGAAGTTCTCACCGCCCGAGTACCGACTGCTTTACGAGTACTCGCGCGATAAGCCGTACCTGTTCAACGACCTCGAGCCGCACTTCTTCACGCCCAGCATCCGCATCGCGGTCGCCCACTTCATCCTGGAGCGGGCGTACTTCAGCGAGAACCTCGAGGACAAAAAGGACATCGGCATCCGGCGGCTGGTGGAGGATCAGGTGTACCTGGACGCGTACCCGCTCCACGACGGCTGCACGGACGTGAAGTCGAGCTGCCAGCGTGCACTACTGCTGGAGGAGTGGGCCTCGATCAACAAGTGGATCAAGCATCAGCCGCTGGACCATATTAAGGAGTACTTCGGGGTGAAGATTGCGATGTACTTCGCCTGGCTCGGATTCTACACGCACATGCTGATACCGGCGTCGGTCGTCGGGCTGATCTGCTTTTTCTACGGCCTGCTGACATACCCGGGCAATCGCCTTAGCGCGGAGATTTGCGGCGACAACACCACCATCATGTGTCCGCAGTGCGACCGACTGTGCGACTACTGGAAGCTACAGACGACCTGCACCATCTCGAAGCTGGCACACATCTTTGACAACGAGATGACCATTGTGTTCTCCATCTTCATGTCCGTGTGGGGTAAGCTGGAGTGCCGCTGGACGGCCAGCAGCGCTTGCACTTGTACTTAGCTGACGTTTTATTTTTTTCCTTTCTCGCCCTTGCAGCCACACTTTACCTCGAGATGTGGAAACGGTACTCGTCGAGCATTCAGCACCGCTGGGGCATTACCGAATACTGCTCGCTGGCGGAGCCACCGCGGCCACAGTATCTGTCGCGGTTGAAAAACATCAAGAAAACAATGTTCAACATTGCCACCGGCGCCCAGGAACCATCGCCGCCTTTCTGGACGAAAAAGTTTCCAAGCTTCCTATATAGTTACTCTGTGATTTTTCTATTTGTGCGTATCTAAATCGGCTGCCGGTGTTAGCGAATGTATATCCTTCTTCTCTAGCATTTTATTTCTATTTTTTTACGGTTTAGATTGTACTGACTGTCGCGGCGGTGTTCGGAATCGTAGTCTACCGTATGTCGCTAATGACGTCGAGAAATATTTATGGCGAAGGTGGATCGGTGTCGGGCAAGCTGATCATCTTCCCGGCGACGACGGCGGTAATCAACCTGCTCGTCTCGACCGTCCTCACCTACGCGTACCAGTACGTGGCCGAGTACATGACCAACGTCGAGTATCGGCGCACGCAAACCGAGTACAACGAAAGTCTGAACCTGAAGGTTTACCTTTTTGAGTTCGTCAACTACTATAGCTCGATTTTCTACATCGCCTTCATGAAGGGGAAGTTTCCCGGCTACCCAGCGAAGTACAACCGGATACTGAATCTGCGCCAGGAGGAGTGCAGCCCCGGCGGCTGCCTGATGGAGCTGTGCATCCAGCTGGCGATCATTATGGTGGGCAAGCAGGCGATCGGCGGAATCACGGAGATTCTGATACCGTTCCTGGTGCAGAAGTTCAAGGAGTTCCGCAGCGTGCTCGGCATCGAGGCGAGCAACAATGAGAACGGGGAGCGACTAATTTGCTGCAATCAGTGGACCAAAGACTTTAACCTTATCGACTGGCACGACCGCAGTCTGTTTAACGAATACTTGAAAATGGGTAACGGCTTGGGCGATCGGTTATGTCTCGTGCGCTTCTCTAACGTTTTACGATTTCATGATTCGATTCTTTCTATCTTTATGTTCGCAGTTATTCAGTATGGTTTCATCACCATATTTGTGGTGGCGTTCCCGCTGGCCCCCTTCTTTGCACTGCTAAACAACGTATTCGAAACCCGCCTGGATGCCAAAAAGTTCCTGCTCTACTACAAGCGTGCGGTGCCGCAACGGGTACGCGATCTGGGCATCTGGTATAACATCATGCACGTGGTCGGAAAGGTCGCCGTTATATCGAGTGTAAGTGGTAGCCAGCCGCGCGCGTATCGCCCTCCCTATTGTTCATCTGCTAACGGTACTTTATTCTCCGCCATCCCCTGCTAGGCCTTTATTATAGCATTTTCATCCAACTTTATCCCGCGGCTGATGTACATGCACGTGGTGAATCCGGACGGGACGGACGAGGGCTTCGTCAATCACACGCTCGCCTACTTCAACGTATCGCATTTCGAGTACAACGCCGCACCGGAGAACAGCACGTTCGCGAACATAACAATCTGCCGCTACTCCGAGTATCGCAACCCGCCCGACGATCCGCGCCCCTACAAGCGGCCACTGATCTACTGGCACATTCTCGCCATCCGGCTCACGTTTGTGGTGATTTACCAGAACCTGGTTAGCTTCGTGCAGATTGTGGTCGCCTGGGCCATACCGGACGTGCCCAGCCGGCTGCAGGACCAGATCAAGCGGGAGCAGTACCTGACGAACGAGTACATCATCGAGCAGGAGAAGCAGAAAATGCAGCGCGAGGGACCGAACGCCACTGGCAACCAAACGCACGACAGATACCTGCCATCGGAGGACAGCAGTCCGGACGACGAGCGGCTTAACTACGGCTCCATCGCCGACGACACCGAGTACAACACTGGGCGAAGTCAGCCGCCGGATGACTGCGATCCGTTCCAGGAGTGTGGCATCGTGACATCGCGGGTGTAGGCGATCGCTGCCCGCACCGCGTGACCTAGGGCTACATTAAAGAAGCCGATCGAATTACGCGAACGCACAACGATGGTTTTAACCGACAAGGCAACCGTGTTACCTAACTCTTTTACTATAGGTACGACGCCGCCTGTTCTTCTCGTTCTCTCGCAATCGCCTCACTCACCCCCAAAGCAAGTATTTACCTACGTGCAGCCTCCGGAAATCGATCGATGGATGGATTTATCATTCTCTTTGTTATTTGTTGTATCGAACCTCCCTCATAAAGTGGACAATTTTCAGGAAAATATGTGTGTCAAAAATGTGTGCTTGTGTGTATGTTCATGTTCATTTCATGTTTCTCTTTCCAACTCGATACCGAAATGCCTCTAGGGAGGTTCTGTATTGAACTGTACGTCGAACTGGGTGAAATTCGATCTATTCCTTCGCCACCGTTACGTTTCCAATCAAGCTGTATTAACCCTGATGAAGGCTGATTGTTTTCAATCAGCTAGAAATACCGGCTATCTAGGATGCTTCGCCGGCAGTCTGCTTCCAGCCTTGCAGTGAGCTTGTAGTAAAAATCTCGTCTTAGAAATGTCTAGTACCCGAGGTAGACATATTTTGGAGCTGTCCGAAGAAGAGAGCAGGTTTTTCGTGGAATCCTTTGAAACAGTAATACTAGACTGTGACGGTAATTTCATCCCTTGGGGATCTACTACGGCACTCGAATGTATAAAGCATGGTGCATTTTTTTTCATTTCTTTTAATTAAGGAGTTCTCTGGACAGTGTACGATTGCATCGAAGGCGCCGATGTAGCGTTGAAGCTCTTCATAGAAAACAATAAAAAAATTAAGTTTATTACGAACAATAGCGTCCGACCATTCGATAACTATCGCCAGCAGATGCAAACATTAGGATTTGACCTGCAAGAGGCGGATATTATACATCCGGCCGCGTCGATAGTGCGCTACCTTCATGCGCTACAGTTCGAGGGGCTGATCTATTGCATGGGAACAGACAATTTCAAGTTCACCCTACGGCAGGCGGGCTTCCAGCTGATCGATGGACCGACGCAACCGCTACCGGAGTCGTTCCATCAAATCATAGCAACTGTCAACGACCAGGCGCCAGTCATGGCCGTTGTGGTGGATGTTGATTTCAATGCCAACTATCCAAAACTGATAAGAGCAGAAATGTATCTGAAGCGCAACCCAGATTGTCTGCTGGTGGCGGGGGCGTCCGATCGGACGATCCACGTGAAGCACGGCTGCGATATGATCGGGCCGGGTGCGTTCGTGGAGATACTGGAGAAAGCCGTTGGGAAAAGGGCGATAGTGCTCGGGAAGCCAGGATACCACCTGCGTGCCACAATAATGGGACGGTACGGGCTAGAACAGCCTTCGAAAACGTTGTTCATCGGTGACATGCTCGAGCAGGACATGGTGTTTGCTTCCCTGTGCGGGTTTCAAAAGCTGCTCGTGCTCTCGGGCGGTACGTCGAAAGAGGAGATGCTGCGTGCAGAAAATGCTCTAGAGGAACCGGACTACTACGCAGAGAGCTTGAAGGATTTTGTGCAACTGTTTGATAAGATTAGCAAACGAAAAGGCGCATGAAATGTTCGCTAGTTTTTCATCGATGCTTACGATTCATACAATTAGATTTCACGCACACAAGGCATCCTGCTTGAAGCGCTCGAGCAGGGTGTCGTGAACGCACGCGCTGCTGTCAAAACAAAAAAAGAAACAACCGTACAAACGCAGCTCTAGCTGGGACAACTCGCACGGAAATGAAAAGTTTAACTGCAAGGTATACGACACAATAAAAAGAAAAAAAGTTTCAGTCTTCTGCACTCAGTACGATGAACGAGTATTAGCTGAATATCACGCAATATTACGCAGCAACGTATCAAATGGGCAATAAAATGCATTCAATTGTAGTGTGCACATTGTATGTGGTGTTGTGCGCCGTGAAAGGCAGCGCGAGCCTGGGTGTCCCGGGGGGCAATCCGACGCTGGACGTTCCAGCCCATTCAAGCACCCCGAATGTGAACGCAACCGTTTCGAGGGTAATTGAAGCAATGCAAGTGGACGGCCAGAAGAGCGATGGTGCTATACCGATCCCGGAACACCATCACGACAAAGCGCAGCGTATAGTGGCACGGAAGGGCGTGATAAACGACGCGGAAATCGCTGGATTCTTGAAGGGTGTCGTACCTAGCGGAAACGTCTTGTCGCCCACTAGTCAGTCGGTGAACATTGTTGCAGCAGACGAGAAACCGACTGTGTCATCCACGGTGGCGCCCGCTGTGGTAGGGAAACCCGCCGTTACGCAAAGCGCAACAAGTAGCAGCGGAGCTGGCACCAACAGCATCAGTGGTGTGGCAACGAAGACGACAGCATCATCGCACAGCTCGCAGAGTTCCAGTTCCCAATTGCAAGTGGCTAATACCACTACAATAGCCAACAGCACCACCGCCGCCGGCACACAATCATCATCAACCAGTGCGACGTCTTCCGCTACCAGCACGCTCAACCAACCACCACAATCAAAGCCAGCTGCCACGGCCAGGGGCTCCCCTACTACGCCACGACCGTCCACCACCACCCCCGCCAGCGCTAGCACCACCCGCGCGTCGACGAAAAGCGTCAAGACGACGACGACGGCGACGGCCACAACCGTCGCCACCACCGCGTCGACGACTACCAAGCCTCCCAAGAAGCCAACAATCACGTACTCGGTCGACGACGAACCGAAACTGCTCCAAGCGGCCAAACCGGGTTTCGCGGCACCGTACGATCCCATGGACGCCAGCGGACGGCTGCGGGTGGACGAGCCACTCGCGCAGTTCTCCAAGGAGTTTATTCCGTCCCAGCTCAGTGGTCGCGACGCGTCGTCCAACAGCCGGCGGGAGTACGTGGTCCCGATTGTGACTCTGATCTTTGCCATTCCCCTGCTGCTCGGGCTGTTCCTCCTGTCGTACCGGCGGGCCAAAGAGTTCTGGCTGACGCGACACTACCGACGCATGGACTTCCTCATCGATGGCATGTATAACTACTGAAATCTCGACTAGCGAATTTCGATCGTCCTCAAAATTGTAATTATCGCGATTAAAGTGCCTTCTTATTACCACACACCCACACACGCTGGGGGTCGACCACCCGGGTGGAAAACTTCCCTTCGACCCCGCGACAACTAACTGTCCACGCTGTACCGCCGACGCCGGTACGCCTTTAGCGAACTAATCCTCTACCAACTAAGCGTACATTCGGTTGCTCATTCCTCCCCCGTAGTGGTACGCTCTCCTAGATGAACCGTTTCCTTTTTAACATTAAGAAAAAATATATCCGATCGCAAATGTAAAGTCTAACTAGTAAGCGGTGAATTAGGTGTAGGCAAAGGTGATTCCAAATTTAACTCGCTTCTAAAAGTGGATACGAAAGTGTTGTAATTGCATGTAACTACCGGTTCGAAATTCTGTGAGTTAACTATAAAGAAAGCGTAATGTTTTAATAGTTTCTTTTTTTTTATTATGTCAAAATATACTTTGGAAACAAACATGAAAACAAGAAGATACACAATATCATGCAGTTTCTACACATTCGTCAGTTCAATCCTTTCGTTCGTTTTGTGTGTCTAGCGAAAACACGAGACGTCTCTCCCATCTATTTGATACAAAATATAGTTTTCCAATGTGGTCCGAGCACTTGCTCCCGAACTTCCAGTTTGAGTCCCCCCTCTGGTCCTGCTTTCCTCCTTCTCGTCGGTGTGGTCACAACTTCCGTTTTCACTGGTCCGGATAGGTCTGGCGCACCGGCTCGAGGGTGGTCATAATGTAGTCACGCTTTGACTGCTTGGACTGCTGGAACATGTCGTTCGTGCCGTGCAGCCAATCGAGCACCCCCAGTACGCCGTAGCATTGATTGAATCTGCGGAAAGGGAAAGGAGTGGAAATTTAAATATAAAATTGGGAAACGCCTTTCTGGCACTGGCCGGCTCACTTTAGATGGTGAAAATCGTGCTGCTCGGGGCTGGGCAGGAACGGCAGGTGGTAGCCGGAGTGGACGTGCAGCGTGTTGGAGATGGCCAGAGTGAACCAGAGCCAGGCGACGGAGATGTGGCAGCCGGTGGTCCACACGCCGACCGCGATCGGCACTAGGTTGCTGAGCACGTTCTCGATCGGGTGCGAGTACATCGCCGTGATGGCGATCGGGGCTGTCCACTCATGGTGCCGCTTGTGGATGTACTTATAGATCCGGCCGTCGTGCAGCAACCGGTGGCTGTAGTAGAACAGCACCTCCTCGATCAGCACGCACACCGCCAGCTGCCAGGCGACGGTCACGAACGTCGGCAGCTCGCGGATGGTTTCGCGCGTCTGCCCCGGCAGGATGTAGTACATAAGGAACAGGAGCGGTAGACCGGTGGCGAACTGGTTGAACAGTACCTGGCGGATGACAGTGCACAGGCGGACCGCGTTGACCGGCTCGTTTGTGCCCGGCTGCACCTTGTAGCGGCGGATGAAGGCCGGGCGCCCGGTCATGTCGAACAGCGTGTACACCAGCCCGATGCTCCAGTACACCAGCGACGTGTACACGTACGAGCCGACGGTCCAAAGTACGAGCGGATTATCACCTGTGGGCGGCGTGCGGCGGAAAGTGAAAGAAAACGTGTGGGTGAAGTTAATTACGGCTTGTTCAAACAGCATCATCGAAACTAGCGAATATCGCGGTATCCGCGTGCGATTGCGCACAGGTCCACACTCAGTGCCGGAATAGCTACAGAAGGTGGCGGGCAAGATAAGCATCCGCCGCCGGTGCTCGACAATGACTCTGTGGCGGCTTAACTTCTCCATCCACTTTAACGGTACAACTCGGTATCGCGGATTCGATACCAGTGATTGCCTATACCTACCGGTGATGTCCAGGAAGCGATCCCACAGCGACTGCCACATGCTGCCCGAGGCACCCCAGAACACCCGGAACTGGTGCGCCGGCAGATCGAACAGCTCCACGGTGAGCGACATGCTGATGCGGTTTTTCCAACCTGCCCGCGGATAGTTTGATTGACAGATGATAGTTGACTCGCTCGAATCTATAGTCGTTTTCTCGTCCGCGTCTTCCGCTTTCCACCCACCCACACTCTGCCAAACTCGAGAGAACAACCGCGCGCTTCAGGGTAAAACACCAGTAGGGACACCAGAAACTGGGGGGTGGGGCACAACTGTTGTTGCCCCGTTCGCAAAACTTGCGTGCGTGTAGCTTTGCGCGAAGCTTCGTTCCAAGCGCGCTGCGCAGTGCGATTTGTCCGGCGCGATTGCTTCGACCGTACTGATTGATCCGGTGTCGGGTCGCGGTGGTTGCAAATAAAGATGATTCGGGCCGATCTCGCTGCACGGTTGGGGGCTACGCATGTATAGGTGCGAGCACACGATTCGCAGGATGAAGAGAGCGCGTCTCATCTACGCTGCTGTGTGGCATAATAATTGAAGATTCAATTGCTATATAATTTTAGCCTCTCCGCGTCCGGCAAAGGGTCGCGCGGGAGAAAGAGAGACAAGAGAGAGAGGCAAAAAGGTACAGGCACAAAAAAGAGACTTTGTGCGTTGTGCGCTGAGAAGTGTGCGTCGCAGATCGTGACCGTGCTTTTTCATTTTAGGTATACCATCGCGATATCGACGAAGAGGGGGTGATCTCAAAGGTATAGATGGCACATTGATTTTCCAAAACACAAACGGCTCCACCAGTGCAAATGCCTAGTCTAGTTAAATCGCATCGGGTGTAATTTTTTGAATCTTTTCCATTGGACTATTAGTAATTTTGGCACACGGACTTGTGACCATGTCAGTGGGAAAACGTGTTTTTGTAAAAGCCTTCCTTACATTGTTTTTCTGTAAATCAGAGATATTTCTGCCCTGGAAAGTACATGCTGGACCTTGCGTTGATTGGAAACTTCTCTCCGGTATCGCCACGCGGAAACTGGAAAACGGCGAAATCACCCTGGTAGCCGATTAGCACTGCGCGCGGTGTGATAGTGTGGCACTTTTTTCGAAAATATTGGGAACCGAAATAGCGCTATCAAAACCCCGAGCCGGCGGGGTCAAGTGTTCCAGATTGAATGCAGCGTACATTTTTTAACTATTTTTGGTTTTTCGATTTCGTCTAGAAATGCTTTTTTTTCGTTCTCTTGCATGATGTGCGGATCTGTCAGGACAGCGGGGGGTGCTCGATGGGTGTGACCTTTTCTTGGTGGTAGGGGCCGCCATTTCTAGGCGCTGTCTGCTCTGACGGAAGAGGACTCCGTGTGGTGCAGTATAATCGAATGAAGCCGAAGTCGAAGAAATGACGCCAAACGGACGGCAAACCGACACTGATAAGAGGAGACTCTGGCCAGCCCGTGCGTGTGTGCGAAGTGGTTCGGATGTTCGGTGTCGCCGAGACGCGGCAATACATGCCAATTCATAAAGGGCCCTCTGACTCATGGATACAGCGGGGGACGGCGAATAGGGAAAAAAGGGAGCCTAATCGCCTGCTCATTCGATTTCAAAAATTCAATTTATTTTTCCATGCAACGTGACGAGAGGGCGCTTATTGTTGTCTAGCAAGTGCAGATTTCCGCCCGAGAAAGGAGACAAAGAGCAAGGCGATGTGTTTTGCTCGCACTATGAAGCGCGGTAACGGGAGGTGAACGATCGGAAGGGCGGTGTGGAATTGGTGCATTCGGTGCACTCCACTCGGCACCGTCAAGACACAGGGACAGCAGAGGGAGAGAATGTGAATAAGAGACGGAGCCGAGGGGATAGTACTATGAAGGTGAGGGGTTGAAGAAAGGGACCGCAACCCATTTCCATTATAAGCCTGTGCTTATCGATAAAAGGTGGAGCAGAAGCATATAATATATTATAATGGGGACAAGTGTGTTCATCCGTTTGCGGGAAATCGTCCCACTGTGTGTCGATAAATTATAGGAAGCCACCAACGAGCATCGGTAAGTTCTTGTTTGTTTTCATTTTATTTATTTGCTTGCACATCGTCCAGGAAGAAGGCACCGAGAAGTGATCGTGCTGGACGTGCGGGGACTACTTTTCTCTCAAGGAAATTTTTACGAGTCACACGATCTCTCGAAATTCGAGAGAAATTCCACTCGCCACTATCGGAAACATTCTTCTTTTCTTGCTCCTTCTTGCACGCGCTTTTCCTTCCCACATTACTATTACAAATATTCTCTTTCCCTTCGGGTTTCCCCTCTTCCGCTCTCTTTCTCTTTCTCTTTCTCTTTCTCTCTCTCTCTCTCTCTCTCTCTCTCTTTCTCTCTTTCTTTATGCGGTCCTCTCTTCCTTTTCGGTGTGTCCTTTTACTCCTCGGTCCTGCAGCCGACGCGAGGAGTTTGTTGGGCGTCCGTTCGTATCGGTGGAAAAGAGAAGCATTTGCTTCATGTCGGGCCCCATCAGTAGCAGCGTGTGTCCTGCTGGTTAACGGCTTGTTGTCCCAGCGGTCGGCCCCAAGGATTCGGTTTCGGTTCGTGCCTGCAAAGCGCAGCCCGGCCGTTTTCTCGTACCAAATTTTTCTCGTTCGCATTCGCGTCCGCACGAGTCCGCGGGCCGGGTGCTATCACTAGTGGTTGCGTAGATCGCGTGGCAAATAGTAGGAAAGAAAACAAAGATTGATACACCTACGCACACACACGGTCGCACATACACCCGCACGCACGCAAACAAAACATCTCCACCGTCAGAATCGAGCAGCGAGTCTTATCAGAGCGATAAGGAGGAGTCTGCAGGAGGAAAATCAACCAAACTCTTCAAGCAACTCGCAACGCAGATTCTGCCGCAATCACGTCGCAAAGGTGAGTGATCAATATTTTTCATCCCAATTTCCACGCCCGACCGGGGTCGGGTGGGGACTCGCCCGGGTGGACGAGCAACTTTGTGCCTAATATATAAATAAAATGCAGATCTTAAGATTCAGAATAAATAAGAAGTTTTTCAACCTGGTAAGTGCGCAAATAGCTTTCCTTCCACCATGAACAACTTTCCCGATGTGGAGCGAAGGATTGGAAACATATTGCTCCCGTTTTTGGTGAAATTATTATATTATTTAGCAGCTAAACCCAGCTGTGTCCCGTCGGTCGTTGCGTAACGCTTCACTGTTTGCGTTTGGCGGAGGCATTGGGTTTGCAAATTGCCCTTTGTTTATATTTGCTCCATACGGTGCCGTGTGTGTGTGTGTGTCCGCGCGGTGCATCAATGCTGCTGCAACTGTCCCCGACGACGACGACGACGAAACGGGGCGTCGTTGTGCTGGAGGAGCTGAGCTGGGTGTTAATTTATCACCGGCACGCCCGACTCGAGTCGTCCTACACGATACGCCCTTGACCTTCGTAGCATAATTGTTTTATGTAACGACTTCCGCCAGCTCGGTACGCACTGCTGCGTAGTTTGCGAGCGCGAGAGAACACAAACAAAGACAAGCAGATGCGTACAAACCTCTTTTTTTTAGTATCCCCACGAGAGGAGCGGGTAGCTTGACGTGGAAAAGGAGTTGCGGGAAAATCGATTCATCGATTTTTCCACCACCAGCAGATTTGAGGTGGGGTTGCGAGAGAACAAAAACAACACAGCAACAATAACATCAACAGTACAGATGGAAACGATGTAACCAACGCAATATCTAAGACACGCACACCCGAGCAAGCGGAACTAATGCGTTCCGGTTACTTTATGACGTACATATTATACGCCTCTTCATTCCCGACTCCAGTGTAATCGAGGGCCTCTTATCAACGGTTCAAAAATATGCGTACGTTTTAATCTCATCATTCACCATTTGTTTAGTTTGTTTTTGTTTGCCTCCGCCCAACAGGATGGACACCGACACCGTTGCCAAGGAGGTGGACGCACCGGCAGAGCCCTACACGACGACGCCGGAAGCAACATCGGGAGCCTCCCGCACGCAGCAGCAGCAGCAGGGGAGGGTCCCCCTGCCGGCAGCTATGGCGGAATCGCAAAACCCACGGCTCCTGTCCTCGCTGTACAGCTTTCTCGTGATCGTTAGTCTCTTTCTGATCGGATTTGCGGCCTTCCGCAACACCCTGACATGGTGAGACGCAGACGAAAGTACTTCATTTTCCAAATTGACCTTTTTGCACCTGAACTAAGGGACAACTAATTGGGTTCACAATCCACCGAATCCAGCGACATGATTTATTGACAATTGTTCATTTTTGAATGACATTATTTTTTAACCTTTTGGTGTAGCTACAAGTTGCCATCTGCTAAGGTCTGCCTACTTATAGAATCGGGGCTCGAGACTACATAGTTTTCACGCAGGCGAATAGCCCGAATCTTAATACAGCCAACGTTCTTCCTGAAAAAATGGCGGCATTCGATCACTGGTGTTTGTGTATTCGCTATACCTTAGAACGAGCAGTACAAATGAAGCCTATTCATTCCATAGCTTATCGATCATGAACACTTGTCGTTGTCGTGTACAGACGTTTGATAGGTAGAAGAGAAGGCAGGAAGAAGTCAATAATCGATCAATTGTTTGCTTTGTTTGTTTTCGAAAGGCACCTGCAGCGGTTCTGGGGCGCGTCCGGTGACTTCTGGCAGTCGCAGTGGGACCGCTTCATCGACTTCACCGGCGACGACCCGGCCCGGCTGTGGGTGCTGAGCACGACCATTTTCACAATCGCCGTGTACTGGCTGTTCGGTGGCATCTACACGCTGTTCGACGTCACCTGCCGGCCGACCATCATCCGGCGGTACAAGATGCAGCCGGGCACGAACGAGCCGGTCGACCGGCGCCGGCTCGCCAAGGTGATCGCGACCGTGCTGATGAACCAGACCGTCGTCGGCGTCCCGATGGCGTACTGCATGTACCAGGCGATGCGCTTCCGCGGCCTCACCGACCTGCGCGAGTTGCCAACCTTCCACTGGGTGCTGGCCGAACTGTCCTTCTGCATTTTCATCGAGGAGATCGGCTTCTACTACGCGCACCGGCTTCTGCACAGCCGCCACCTGTACCGGTACATCCACAAGCGGCACCACGAATGGACGGCCCCGATCGCCATCACCGCCATCTACTGCCACCCGGTCGAGCACGTGTTCAGCAACCTGGTCCCTCCGTTTCTCGGCATCTTCATGCTCGGCAGCCACGTGGCAGTCGCCTGGCTCTGGTTCACGCTCGTCATCCTCTCGACACTGAACGCACACTCCGGCTACCATCTGCCGTTCTTTCCCAGTCCCGAAGCGCACGACTTTCACCATCTGAAGTAAGTGTAGGGAGGACCCGTACAACATGGAAGTACGGGGCTCAACGTGTAACCTGGTTTAGGCTTCACGACGCCTCGAACCAGACGTAATACGTTTACATTTTGCTTCCAGGTTCAACCAGTGCTTCGGTGTGCTCGGGGTGCTCGATCGGCTGCACGGCACGGACGCGCTGTTCCGCACCACCAAGGCGTACGCCCGGCACATCATGATGCTGAGCTTCATACCGGCCCGCGAGGCCTTCCCGGAGCCGGCCAAGAAGGCATTCTAAGACGGCTTTGAGCTCCCATACTCACTCGCTGGCAAAGCGCGCCCCCCTCTCATGGCGCGGGTAGGAGGAAGCCCCACACGGCAACGAAGGATAAACTATCCATGAAAATGCACCTCGGCACGACTCATTCATCACCTTTTCACCTACGAATACCCACACACAATCACACATACATACACACCTGCACGCTCCCAATTTGTGTGGTCCTTAGACGCGGTCCGCTCCTGGCGAGAAGGATGACGAGACGACGTGGCGAGGCGACGGGATAGGCGAGTGGATGGGACCCCCCTTGGGGGCATGGGAGCAGCACGCCAGCGTGCCCCCAACATACCCCCCGGGCGGACTCCCGACCGCCGTTGGCAGGAATGGGGTGAAGAGAGTTCATCGTTTGCATTCGGAATGCAACCAAATCAGGGAAAGCTTTCCACTTACCCTGCGCGGTGATGGATGGAGGATGGAACCGGGACTTAGGGCGAGTTGAAGATGTGCAGCAGATCCAGGGTGTACCGGCACTTAAAACAACAGCCGCTCGGCTCTGGCTGGCGAATTGTTCTATTGTATGCAGGCCGCGAAACTGCGAAATTTATCTAAAGAAATAAATTTAACACTTCGATGCCTAGACAAACTGCCCGAGACACGCCACACGGACATCCACGGTCTTGCTACCACCCGAGATAAGACCCCCGAATCCCCCACCGTCTGACGAAAGAAATGAGCTCCCGCGTTCCGACGCAAACAACGGTTAGTTTGAATAGTTTTATTGCAATGTTCGACGACGCCGTGTTCCAATCGTTAGCACTAGTCACCGACACGAAACTATAGTTTAGTGTTACGCATGTTAAGAGTTACCCACCCGAATCCTCGTGTCCCTAAACCCCGCATCATCCGTGTGGGGTCGGCCGTGACTGGAAAACCGTGAGGATTCATAATACTCGATCACAAATGACGCGCACGCTTTGTGCGTTTTAGTTGTTCTGTTGCTCCTATTGTGGCTTTGTTCTGTTCCGCATGTAATTTCTTTACTTTCGAATCATTCCGGCCAGCGCGTTTCACGCAGAAACGGTGTGGTGAGCTTTCCGTAATACATTTTTTCGTTTTTCCACCATAGACACCGCGCGCTCCGTTTTTTGTTTTTGTTTTCGTTTTGATTTTATTAAGGCAAATCAAATAACTATCCAGACGCTGCATAGACTTTCTACTGTTAGCATTTAGTTGGTTGCGGGTGTGTGTTTTTTTATTTTGTAAAACTTGGTAAATCGTCGGCGAAACATTCGCCCTCGCTGCCCCTTTTCTCGCACCTTTATCCTCGTAGGATTGTGCTTATCGATTTAAAACTGCTCGAAAGATCCGAGGGTTGTGTGGTCCATTCGTAGTAACACGGATCCGTGTGTGTTCGAGGCGAGAGCAAACCCCGTTCCCAAAGTCCGTCGTTTGTTAGTTTCTTCTTCTATCATTTAGATTCCTCCCTCTCTTAATTCCCTTGGTTCCTGTGTTTTGCTGCTGCTTCCATTTTTCATTTGTTTGTTTCGTGTACGTTATATGCTACTATCATTTTGTTAAAGATTTTGGATTGAGTATTGCAACTGTTTCCTTCTTCCGTTTTTTTCCTTCATCTAGTTCTTCCACCCTCCATCGAGGGTGCGGATGAGTAGTTAACCCCTATATTATTGCTTTCTATCATAAAGCTTTCGACACATGCTTCGCTACATCATTTGCATTTTGGTTCTCATGCGAGGAGAACTTCACCGATTGGGTAAATACAAAGAATAATCATCAAAAAGAATTTAACATTCAAAACCCTTGCTTGTCAGCACTTATTTCCATCCACACTCTTTTTCGCTTTCGCTTTCTATTTCATTTCCTATCTTTCTCAGCCTTTTGTTTTGTACTTCTTCCTTACGAAACGCTTCTCGAACTGACGCACAAAACTTCGAGAGAAAATTGTGTTGTGTGTATGTTTGTCGCATTTTTAAATACACTTTTTCTCCTCCCATTTGCAATCAGTTACTACTACTATTCGTGAATCCATGTACGCAATTCTATTTCTTTGCACATGTAACCCGAAATAAAAATGAAAGAAAATAACGATACAGCTGGTGTAGCAATAGCAGTATATACTGGAGGAGCAACGTGGGAGTGGCGGCCGGTATGGCTGGAGTACACACACAAAAACGCAGGATAAAAACAACCCAACTGCATCGCCTTTCTTCCAGAACAATACACACACGCACACTTGTCCTATTTTCCCTACCACATCGAACATCGGCGGTTTCTGATATGCTTTTCTTTCCTTCCTATCCTTTGCTACGTAAATAATTACGTACGGTGGACCTAAATGGAAACGAAAAGGACATCCATACTTTTATAGCTCTACATCTTAGGGAATGATAAACAGCGTGCAACGTTGTAACGTATCGTTTTTCTTTTCCTTGCGTAGCGCAAAACAGTTTCAATATCGATCACAGCTACCGTCGTGACTTTCGTTTTAAAAAAGATAAATAGATATTCCTTCCGTTCACGAACTACATCTATATATGTGTATATTATATACGTAACAGCAACGATATTTTAAATATAGAAGCTTATCGACAAATCATTGTTTTGGCAAGAATAGATATAGTGGATTGAAATCTCTCGTGCGACACGTGCTGTACCATCACATCACCGTTGTCTGATTTTCGTGCGCTTCCTATTACTGCCTTCGTTACTCTCTTCTAAACGTGTTTTCTTTTCTTTCTAAAAGTAAATTGTGTTCGCAGTAAATAATAAAAGTTGGTAAATTACTGAAAGGTTAACGTAACATAACTATTTACAGTTGGCACGTGGTCCGCAAAGTTGATTTTTCTTTTCCTGCGTGTATCGGTGCGTGGATGCGCATCTGTTCCACTGCTACCGAATTCTTGTTGCGTTAGTTCACTACCGGTCGGTTTTGTTTATATGCCTACAGGAGTGGGAAGTGCTGTGCAAGCCGAAAACTGTCCTACCTGCAATGGTAACAAAAATGCAGCGCGGTCGCCGAGAAAAATGTGGATTCCGATCCGAGACGCAAGCGACAGTATATCACACGCTTGTTGCTTGCTGGTCCGCCACTGTCCGACGGTTACCCGACGCTTCTAAACTAATAAGTTATATTAACCTGTAGATTCCTTATCTAGTCCAACAAAGACAACGGCGCAATGTGTCCACATTCTCGCGGCGTTCTCACTAACAATCACCAGCCCCGCCGGTCTGGTTCGCCGGTACGTCGTCTCTAGTAATCCAGAATTAACTCGAAAAACTGATAAATAGTCCAAAGAGAAGGCACGTACGTAGTTCCGGAGTTAATATTGTTACTTTTTCTTTTCTTTTTTTTTAATTCGTTCGTTTGTTACCAGCAATGCGCTTCTATTTGTTTTAAAATCCAGCTGTTTCACTACGTCGGGAAAAATAATCCTATTGCTACATGAGGTTTTAATTTAACTCCTTTCGGTTGTTGCCTGTTAGTTCACTACGTCGGGAAAAATAATCCTATTGCTACTTGAGGTTTTAATTTAACTCCTTTCGGTTGTTGCCTGTTAGTACGCCGTTTGTTTTTTTTTGTTAAATCGATATATACTGTGACATGTGAAACGTTGGCATTCTATGCCGGTCGAGGAGAATGCGTTCTGTTAGTGCCCATACGTTCTTTGCTTTCATTTGATCTTTCGCTTGTTCTTTCTCTTATTCGCTCTCTTTCGCTATTTACTTTCAAAGTATCCCACATCGTCGTTATTTAAAAAGAGGCAACAAACGTAGTGTTAGTGAGACATAAAACATAACTGAATCATCAGAGTTTGTCCTAACCAGCTCGTGTGCCCCGATGGTACATTGGTTTACCCAAAAAACCGGTAAGGCGAGACGAAACCGAAGCGGGTCGCTCGCTGTGTGCAAGCTACCATACCTATGGTGCGAACTAGATTAGATATTTCTACACTAGACCGTTCTAGTTCTGCTACTGTTGTATAAACGAAACCGTTTCTGTAGCTATTCGTTCTTCACATTTCTTCTGTTTGGTTTGTTTTGGGCAAGAATGTTGCAGTTTATGTTTTGTTCCCCTTGCTGATACCGTGGTTAAACTAACATGGCCCATGATTAGACTGGAAATTTAACTACTTTACTTCAATTTCCTCTCCTCACGGAATCCTAGTAGTTTGTGTGTGTGCGCGTTTCTCTTGTTTGTTTTTGTGCATAGATTCGTACCCCACGTACCGAAAATTGGGTTTGAGCGCTGGTCTTTTCCGACTACTGATGTGATCTACAAATAGAAAATAAGTTCCCACCGAGAATGGGATGGGGTAGGAGGCAATAGGCCTTACCGCGGTATCAGGGTAATTGAAACAACGTCCATAAGCAGCATCGCCAGACCGGGTCAGACGATGAACTCTCTGCTGGCTGTGGGGCCCCTGGGACAACTATTCGATGCGAGATTCGTTTGTTGTGATGTGCGTACCTTCGTTGCCTAGAGTGGATCTATGTCTAGCTCTGGTGGTCCCAATAAGTCCGGTTTCTTGCTAATCAGCAGGTACACTTCCATGTGATCCTTGCCTTTGACGTACACGCTGCCGCGCGGCTCGAAATCGAACCGATCGCCGAGCACCGGTATGCAGGCGCTGCCGACCTGGATGCGGCCGGCCACGCCCGTCGAGTCCATCCGGCTGGCGACGTTGACCGCGTCACCCCAGATGTCGTAGTACAGCTTGCTGGTGCCGATCACACCGGCCGTCACGTCGCCGAAGTTGTAGCCGACGCGCATGATCAGGTTGAACTCGAGCAGGTCGCGGTTGAACGACTCCACCACCTGCTGCATGGCGAGCGCGAAGTCGAGCAGCGTGTAAAGGTGCTCGTAGTCCTCGCCCCGGCAGCCCGGGTCCAGGCCGGACGCGGCCATGAACGTGCTGCCTATCGTCTTGATCTTCTCGACGCAGCGGAACTCGGGCCGCGCCAGCAGCTCGTCGAAGTCGCCGATCAGCTCGTTCAGCACACGCAGGTACTCCTTGCCGCCGAGGTACGACTCGTCGTACATCTCGTTGAAGTTGACGATGCTGGCGAAGATGATGCCGATGTTGTGGTGGTTCTCCGAGTACTTGGCCGTGTTCTTCAGCTGCTCGGCCACGTGCTTCGGGATGATGTTGTGCAGCAGCATGTCGGCCTGGTTCTTCATGTTCTGCACGCGGATCTTGTCCTGGTTGGCGACCGCGCTGCCGTGGAAGCTCAGCCGGTAGCCGATCTCGAACTCGCGGTTCAGAAACCACACCAGCACGAGTAACAGGAACAGGTCGACGTAGATCTCGACCCGGTAGTTGTTGAACCAATCGAACTGGGCGCGGTGCAGCATCTTGCTGCTGCCGCTCCGGTCGGACGCTACCACCACCACCGCCGCCGACGTCAGCAGCGAGCCGGCGGTCGTCGCGTTGGTCAGGTCGTCCAGGGCTGCCGTCGCTACCTCGAGCGCCTGCAGCTGCACCATGTGGCTGAGCGCGATGCCGACGAACGCGCCCGACGTCACGAGCGCCATGCAGTTGCGCATCCACCAGTTGAGCTGCGTGAAGTTGCAGAAGTGCACGATGCAGATGTACATCAGAAAGCCGTAGTGGAACTCAAACACGCGGAACTTGGTCACGTCCATCATGGCGAAGTTGGACAGTATCGAGATAACGGGCAGGGACATCAGCAGTCCGCCGCACAGGTGCCACGGGTACCATGCGGACGCGAGCTGCAACAGGCAATCGTAGCAGCTGCGGCTGGCGAGCGGGCGGGTCCGCCGCACCGATGGCTTGGTGCTACGCGTCCGCCGGCACACCTGCTTGGTGCAGATGAACAGCACGAAGAGCTGCACTGTGCTGAAGAATACGAAGATGCACACCCACACCTTGTACGACTCGAGGTACACCGAGGGGGACAGCAGGAAGAGCGAGGTCGACGTGGCCAGGTAGACGATGAACGACACGAGCAGGTCGATGTAGGTGTTGTACTTCGGAGTGGCCAGCGTCGGCGGCCCGCCGTCCTCTAGTTCGCCCGTCTCGCTCGCGAACCGGTGCGCCTTCGTGCGGAACTCCTGCTCCATCGGGCGCGACTTGAAGCGCAGCGACAGCGGGAGCAAGGGCGGCTTCACCAGATAGCTGCGCTGCGAGCGCGCATTGTCCCGCACGCACCGGATGAGCTGCAGATCGGACTGCTTGCGCAGTTGCTGCAGGCAGGCAGCGAGCGGGTCCGGGTGCGTTTCCTTCGGGCACGGACCGCCGCTCTTGGCGCCGTGCACGTTTCCGTTCGGTTTGAGCATGTTTGCAACGGTGCCGGTGGATGCTTCCGGATCATCGGAGTGTCCTCCCAGACAGCCCGCCTCCGCCGCCGACGTGACCATGGCCCCCGAGAGACTGGACTGCGAGCTGGTGAAGTAGCCGGAAACGCGATGCACCGACAGGGCCACCGTCTGGCTCATCAGCATGAGCTGCTGCTGGATGCTGGAGCGCCGGCTGTTTGAGCGAATGCCCGAATCCTTGCGGGACGTGGCCGATGGGGACAGGCTGGCCCCGTCCGCGCCGAGCAGCCGTGCACTGGGGCACACGAAGACCGACCCGTGCCGCATGTGCTGATGGTCGGCGGTGCACGCGTGCGATTGGGGCGCGTTGGTAATGGTGGAACTGCGCGGTCGCCCGAACGTGCCGGCGTCAACTCCGCCGCTGCCCGCCGCCAGCTCGTGTATAATCGATGACCGGTCCGCTTGCTGCGAACGATAGCTTCCGGTTCTAGCGAACGGTGAGATGTCACTCCGTGACTGCGAAATGTACGACCGAACGTCGATGATTTCGTCGAACATGGAACTGTGGCTGACGTGCGTCAGGTCACCCGCCTTGGGCGGCCGGCCGCCGCAGATGCTCCCACTCGCCGCCCCACCCGACGTGCCACCACTGGAAACATCCAGCGTGTAACAGCTGGGACGCGGCGTTACTATAACGATCGGCAGGTGCTGGTAGCACCCGTTGGTGCCGTGTTGGTTGTTGCCGTTGCAATTGCTACTGCTACCACTGCCTCCGCCCGCGACGGCTCTACACTGATCCAGCTCGCAGTAGCCTTCCGGGTCACCACCCTGCTGCTCGATACATGGCACATCTTCGTCACAGCTCTTGCTACTATCACAGATTCGGCTGCCGCCCTCCGGATTCGCGCCCGGAGTGCCGCTGTTTGGTTCTGGTCGCTTCACCAACCGCCCGACCCGCCACTGCTGAAACCGATCGCTGGTTCCGTCACACCCGTCCGCGCCGCACTTTCGACTTCGTTCGCTCAGCACCGTCAGCGTGATGGGCGTGGGTGAGGCCTGAGGCGACTGGATACCGTCACTAACACCTTCCACCGGCGCCAACGATTGTCGCGGGCTGGCCGAAGTTCGCACCGAGAGGCCACCACACTCGTTTCGGTTCAGCCGTTGCGTAGTCGGAACGGAATCGTCTGCGCCGGCCATTTCCACCATCTCATCGTCGGAATCGAATCCGTTCGAGATAGATTTGGCGCTGATGATGATTTTTGGTTTCTCTAGAACGCCTCCACCACCTCCTGCTCCTGTTCCATTTGCCCCAGGCGCACCCCCACTAGTGCTACTGCTACGGCCATGGCTCAGCAGCCGGGTGCCGTCACCCTTGACGGCCGACTTGAGAAACTTCGTCATCTTGCTAAGCGATGCAATCCGGGGCCGCGGCGTCGAGACGGGCGAGGCGTGCAGTGAGGAGAAAAACGCCGGCCCGGCCGGGGATGCCGGTGGGACCGCGGGCTGAATGGCCGAGAGGTTCGTCGCGCTGCGCGACAGACAAGAACCGCCCGGCTGCTCCTCGCTGCACGGGTACGGCGGTTCGTCCAGGGGCGAGGTGGCCAGCAGGTTCATTTCGGTTGGCACGCCGATGCTCGACAAGCCCTCCGTGATCGAGCCGATCAAATCAACCTTCTTCCCAAGCACGAAGTACGTACGATGGCCTGCAAATGGGAAGAAGTAAAATTAATCGATCCACTTATACACCTCATTCCAAAGATACATACCATCCACTTCTTCTCCCTCTTCGATGATATACGAATCACCGAGAAATCCACAAGTTTCTTCCGATACGTGCACCTGGTCGGGTTTTCCGCTCGATTCCATTCTGCAAAATGAAAACAAAAACGTGGTTGTTGCATCGTTTCGCTACTCGAATGTGCGCTGCTTTTGCTTACCGGTTCGCAAGCGTCACGTCGTTGCTCCACACGTCGAACTTGACCCGCTTGGTGCCGACGATGCCGCACAGTACCGTGCCGGTATGTACCCCGACCCGCATCTTGATGCCCTCGTTTCGCTGGGCATCGAACACCCGGATCGATTCGATCATGCCCAAGCCCATCTCCACGCTGCAGATCGCATGGTCCGGACGGGGCTCCGGGCAGCCGGAAACACAGTAGTAGCAGTCGCCGAGGGTGGAGATCTTCTCGCAACCGTTCATCAGGCACAGGTCGTCGAAACGCTCGAACAGATCATTCAGTATCTCCACCAGCTGCTCAGCCGTCTTCGTCGAGGACATGCGCGTGAAGCCGACGATGTCCGCGAACAGGATGCTCACGTTCTCCATTCGGTTCATGTGGAACGGGCGGAACAGCGACTTCAGGTCGGACGGGGTGGTGCGGTGCGCCGCCGCCGCCGAGTACGGCTGGTCGAAGCTGGTGCCCTTTGCCACGCTGCCGCTCTCCTTCAGCAGCAGGTCGGCCACCTTCGGTGGCATCATCGAGTGGATCATCTTCTCCTTCAGCTGCTTCTCCATCTCGAGCTGGCGACGCACGAGCAGATTCTGACCGACCTTCATGAAGGTGCCGCGCATCCGCACCACCGTCATGATCAGTATCTGGATACCGATCAGGTGCACGCACAGTTGTATCAGCACCCGTATTAGCATGATCTTGTAGACGAACGTGTCGGTCGCGTCGAGGTCGGCGTCGCCGAACGTCGTGCCCGCATCACCGGCCACTTCATCCACCAGCAGGCCGGCGGGTGGTGGCAGCAGCGGTGAACCGTTCGGTCGCGAGTTGTAGTCGTAGTGCGTCTGGTGGAGAAACGAGAGCACCTCGAAGCAAACGGAGTAGGCCATCGTGATCGTGCAGCAGAGCCACAGCGGCAGCGGGATAATGGTATAGATGAGCATTACGATCTCGATGCAGATGGAGAAGTGGCCGAGCGGGCTGAGCGCCTCGCGCGTCAGCAGCAGCAGGAAGAGCGAGAACATGCACAGCAACACGGCGCAGAACGATGAGATCAGGTTCGTGTGCGCCCGGTACAGGTCGGTGCTGGTGAGCCAGAGGCCGGCGAGTGCAAACAGGAATATCACGCCGATCGCCACCGTCAGCAGCGTGAAGCTGGTGGGGCCACCGTCGAACAGGAAGTACAGCAGCCACACGAGCGAGCAGAGCAGGATGTAGAAAAGTGCGAAGCTGGAAGAAGCAGAAGGACATGCACATCAAGCCACATGCGAACCACCCGCAGCGCCGGCTGTTTGCCGAGCGGTGTTCTTCTATCTATGGTTACACTCTCTTGCTGCGCCCATTTAGAGCTCCAATTCTATGTTGGTAGTTGCGCACCGATTGTTTTGTTTATTTTTAAAGTTAGTTAATGTAATAAAAAACTCAAACATGTCTACGCCTTCAAAAAAGTAGCATTGGGAAAAAATGGTAGCCTCGCCGCTCTGACTCTTTTCTACCTATTCTACTAATGCCCCTGGATTTTTTTTCCCGGTGAGGTGAAAATGCTGTGTCGTGCGGTGCCAGAAATGCTTACCGAAACTTCAACCGTAGCTGCGGGAACACGCTCGCCTGGTACTGACCCTCGAGGACGGCCGAGTCAAAGCGTGGATCGAACCAGGAGCGCGGGGCGGCCCGCTCGAACGCAACCGGCAGCATCACGCTGCAGCACGAGTGGCGCCGACCCGTTTGGCTGAGATACGACTGGATGTAGGGCGCCAGCGAGATCTGGATGTCCTCGACCGAACCCTTCTGGCTTTCGGTCAGCACCGGTGGCATGGTGGTGAACGAGGTCGACGTGCGATAGTTGGATCCCGCCTAGAAAATGGAAAAAAGCGAAAACGGGTTAAAACATGAAGGTAATGATGGAGCCCGAGATGTTTGAACCCCAGACGCTACTCGTTTCAATCAGGTTATTATCTACTTGAATGAGTTTTGTTTCCGCCAGGCGAGGGTGAGATAGAACCATTCCCAGATTGATACCGACCAATGTGGTAAGGTAACTCAATGCCATTCAACTGAATTTTCACAGCCATCCCCGAACTTGATTTTTTTAAATTAAATAAAACCTGAAAACAAACAGGGTAACGAGTCCTCACGGCGTGTGCAAGAAGCAGGAACCACGGGACCGCATCACGGAGCAGATCGTCACGTTCTGCAGGCAGAGGGTCGACGACGATGTCACGGTGTGATATCTTTCGACTTCACTTAATTTTATCTTCCCCGCGCTTTCGTCGGAACATCTCGCGGAACGACGCTTGCAATGGAGGCCTACACTACACCATGGAGAAGGTTGTAGGGACGCGCAAATGCACGGGTGCCTTAGGTGTTGCGGACCATATCATAAAGATAAGGTTAGATTTTCCCTACGCTATCTTCCGTCTCCTATCGGCGAACTTCCTCTTCACACACCATGTCACCCCTTCCGGCCTGGAAGTAGTTCTGGAGCCTGTCTACCGTCTGCGGCGGCTACCGTCCACCACTGCCATCGATTGCGAACTGTGCCACACTGTTCGGGGCCTGATGCATTCGGTTGAATGCCAAGTGCCGAATCGGTTGATGGTTATCGCACGTACTAGTACACGTGCACACGTCCACATTTGATTCCCGGTGGACAATATGCTTGTCCCTACTCCGACTGCAACGTGTATGCACATGGGGGTTTGCAGATCCATCGATTACGTATTCACACAGCGCATCTCACAGCGCATCTCACAGCGCACATCCTGCTACCTAATAGACGCTAAAACCATCACCACGCGCATCGAAATTGACTCTAAAAGATATACAAATGCCTTATCTCCGCGCGAGGGTTTAAACTGCTGTATGTGTGCCGGTTGCTGTCCTTCAGTCCCGCGGACCCATGAACATTACCGTCCTTGTCAGCAATGATGAATAGAACCCTGCGAACGGGGGGCTTCTTCGGTCCAGATGATCGGCGTACAACAAGGGGAGAGCACCATTGGGGGATGCTGTTTCATTGTGTGCGAATCGTGCCAACTGCCACCTGCCATCTGCTGTCCGTCACCCTGGAAGGCTGTGTTACAGCGTGGCAATAAAATATGAAGGCGACTAATAGGTGAAATCAACTGACGCAAGTTAAAACTAACAGTTTCGTTCAATACTTTTCGCGCGAATACAATGTTGTGTGATTTCACTCCCTTCAGTAAATATTGAATAGAATAAATAGTCAACCATGTATTATAGAATTAGTAAAACATAATACGCCTTCCACAGGGTTGGTGTTACAGGCCTGCTGTAACCATCCTGGCAATGCTTCGTGACCAGGGCTATCTACTAGCATATTGGGTCAGGTGTTTACGGCGTCACACTTAATTTTTGTGTGTCGCTTTTTCGCCAGGATCCCTTTTTGGTCAAGCATTCATGGAGAGGCTGCTCCTCATGTGAGGCAGTTTGCGCGTAACGGGAAGGAAGGTGCTATATTCGGGCGGAATACGCAAATTCAACCCATTGTGGTGATGGTGGGTGCAATGCAAAATGAATAAGAAAAAAATTCCTAAGCCTCACCCGGGCCGAAGCTAGGCACGTAGTCGGCGGCATTTTGGCGTATGATTAGCACTAACCGCCTCAGTAAGCGTAAGTATGGAGCCGATGACGACAACGGCGACGTGCAGACGACGCCCACGTAGGACGCATGCACCCTGTTCCAGGCTGTTCCGCCGGTTACCCAGGAGAAACCTCCCATTATCGGTCGGTGAAATTTGTTGGTGTTTATCATCACAAGCTACTCGCAACTTATTATTTGCATACGCGTTGCGTCGTGCGCTACTTACGTCCGACATTATTCGGCGTTCCGGTGATAGTGCGCTGTTCGGTGTAGGAAACGATGGAAGGGGCCTCTTTCAGCTGCCACTGGGCAATGACTGTACGGCGCGGTCAAATAAGCAAGTGCAGCCCGAGGTGATGCTGATGATGATGATGTCAATCACAATCCTGCCGCGAGGTTTAAAGGGCGACTAGTTTAAATGTCTGTCGCTGCTGCTGCAGGTTCTTCGTCTGGAATAGATGGCTCGGGTTTGACATGGTGATGTAATGTTTTTGGGGGACCTGGAAGTGCAAGCAAAAGACTTTTAAACAAAGTATAAAGATCATCAATATATGTCTATAATGACTTCTAAGAGAATGAACTTGTTGTACTTCGCGAAAAAGTGAGCTCGAGTGGTTTATATGCATTGTGCAGGTTTGGAAAACTGAATCAGACTCATTATACGAAAAATTGCATCACCCAGGCGAGATGGGAAAAGCATCACATGGCGCTATAGCGCTGATGTTAGCCGTAAGCCACAAGCTTAGGGAGACAGCAACTATCACGACGACGAGCGCGGTTTATAATATGTTTGTTTAGTTGACGTTGTTTTCCCAGCAGTTGGAATTAGATTAAGATGCCAGTGTATCGTCCCCCGTGTGTCCTTGCCTCAATTACCCCTCAAACTGGTCAAGATAATGCGACTGGCGGCGACCGCGACGAGCCCGACCGAGCGTTCGTAGTTGGGCAAATGTTGCTGCTCTCGGTATTTATTTTGTCGCATCGTGACGGTGGATTTCCGACCGCGGAGAACGCATTTACATGCCTACTCGGTTCGGTTTTCGTTATACATTTCTGGAGTACAGTTGAAACTATCAATTACGAAACTATCATTTCCGATTGAAAAGAAAATTCGATTCGATCTACTAAATGATGCTAATTTTGTTAGCAATTGCTTGACACTTCTAATTCACTATACTGGGCGACGGCACAGGGGGTGCCCATACTTTGTAGATGTGTAAACATTTTTCCCGCGCTTCATGACAAGATGTCCTGTGCTGGTGGTAATGGTGGGTGTGCGCGGTTGGTGCCATTGCATGTGCCATTGTGGTGCGTTTCGTTGCACCAATGTAAAACCAATAAAAATGTATTCAAATCAATACGGAGGGGGGAGGAACAATCCGAAGGGTTCACCCTGTGGGTGTGTGTGGCGGTGGGCGATTTTATAATGATTGCAACCACCTGTAAACCGCGCAACGCACACTGCCGTTCCCGCGCATCATCCGAGCAAATGTGGTGGGAGCGGGTGCGGTGTTCGGTGCATTTTGCACAATGCACCAGCAGCCGATGCCGCCGTGCTGCCGAGTGTTGTCGCGATGATGGAAATAGTGCAATCGCTTCTGCAGCAAAACGCGCGCGCCTCACGGGGGACCGTTGCTGATGCGATGATACCCAAGCATCTGGCAATGGCACCTTGTGGCTCGTGGGATAGGGAAAGAAACCGGGGTGGGGGGTCGGGAAGAAGCTGGGTGATTGCTAGGTGATTGAAAAGGAGTCCCTTCCTTTTACTCGACAGGGTGGGCGAACAACATGTGTGTGTTGTATTGGCACTATTATTTATTCCTTCATTGTTGTGTGCATCGTTTGGCGACGGAAACGACGGATCGTTTCACGACCGCGCAAGACACTGACACACGCGGATAACCGGGTAGTAATGGTTGTAATAGTACTATTCGTAGTAGTCCATTTGTTTCTATTTTTTTTCTTGTGTCACGAACTCGTGATAGCGGAAAGGTCGCACAACGGTTCGGGTGTGGAGCGAGTGAGTGGAATAGAATAGGAACGAAGGGGAGTAGGAGCAAGGGACCAACTTATTACCTTCAATCAACATTCAAAACTTTCGAAGGTTTCCACGGTTGACTTCCGAGCACCAAGATGCGCCATATACTCCTGATCCTGTCGCCCGAGGCAGTAGGGGTACGGCGGTGACGCGACGGCGCTCAAGCGCCCGGGGTTGCACTGCTGGCGGAGGAGCTGCTGTTGATGGCGATGGCGGTAGTGGTAGTGGCGGCGGCCGTGGTAGCGGTAATGATGGTGGTACAGGGCCAGCGTTCCACTCTTCATCGAAGCACTTTAACGGGGTTTACCTCGGTTGAAGTAGGCCTTGCTCGCATGCGGATTGACTGCTTTCGCTAGCTGACGACGGTCGGCGATGATAATGTGATGATGATGATGGTGGTGGTGGTTGCAGAGTTGGTTGATCGGTTGATTGTAGAAGCAACAAATGATTTAACTTCGAACACTTCCCGCTCTTAGGTACCGCGACTGTACTTTGTGTTGCTATGCTTTCGCTTGGCGGTTCACATTTTCACTTTTCCTCCCACTTGTAAGCACCTAAGCACGGTGTGCAGTGGTGTGCTTCGAAATGTTTCTTCCCGCTGGATTCCCGGTCGTACACTTAAAATTTCGCATCCGCACGCCTAGAACGGGTCTGGTATTTGGCCGCTCTACCTGTAGCCTTTACTTTGGATTCAAGGAGAGTATGACAGAATAAAAAAGGAACTTACTTTTCTTACTCGCATACTCACGCGCAGCACCAGTCGCTGGCACACACATTCGCACTCCGGTTGCAGCGGCGGTACGCTGAATACCGAGCAAGTGGGTAAGACCAGTGCAGCCTGTTTGCAACAATACTGTACCGACATAGGGAGACAGAGCGAGAAAGACGTCGAGAGAGAGTGAGTGAGAAACGCAAACGGACGAACAAAACATTTTTCAATGCACTTGGTTTATATTGACTAGTACGCTTCTTTCCTGTACATTTGTCTGGAGCAACAATGTAGTATGACGGTTCCGCGAAAGTTGATTGTTTTTGTTTTTGTGAAACGTTAAAACAAATTGTACACAAATGGCTTTGATGGAAGTTTAGAAGAAACATTGTGCACTTATGTTGTCTTGCCCATGCATTCCGTTGCAGAGCTTGTGAACACAGTTCATTGTTTTGGCAAGTAAAATCAGCCCAGAGCAACACAGCAACAAAGCAGGCATAGCATACTACCATGGCAACCACGAGCTATCAACAATCAACTAGAATTCGAAAATGGTTCGATCAATAATGGCGTTTAAGGATGTGCGAGGTTTGATAAGAGCAGTTTTTTTTCCAAATTAAGTAAACAGAATGTTCAAGCTGCTGATGTGTCTTTACAGATTTGGCCGAACAGCTGAAATTGCTTGGATATCCCAATAACATCCCCATATCCGTGCTGAATACTCCTTACGGCGGACCGGAAAGTTTCAAAGCCTACTCGGACATTCTGCAATGGCTCATCAACCGGCTGGAGCCAAGTCTGATACTGGCTGGTGGTACACGATCGGAACATGAACGCATTCTGCTCGTCCGATCGGCTACGGAGTTTTTAGTGACGAAGTCTAACATCAAAATCAATCCTCGGAAATTATATGCTAGCTCAGTGGCGGCTGCGAAAGAGCTTCTGAAGGTAACGTCGTTGCTTATTTCATCACCTAAGGTAACTGGGCACGAGGAGGAATCGATTAAATCACACGTAGAAATTGATTTGTCGGATAAAATCGATGATCGTAAAACCGTGCGTGGACTATCATCCGAGCTTACTAACAGAGGTGCAGCATTGTATGATTTACTGAAGAAGGAACTGGTGAATCGTGAGATACGGAACCTGCAGTCAACAAAATCATTGGAGCTAGTTAGTACGGAGAAGGTGATTAAAAGTGCCATTTCCTCTCTGCAATCAAAACTCGGCAGCTCCACATCCGTGTTGGAAAGCTTGAAAGTGGGAAACACAAATCTCGTTTCGAAAATTTCCCGTAAATCTTCTGAACTAGAACGATCAAAACAACGGCTCCAGGCACTGCAAAAGGTACGACCAGCTTATCTGGAGGAATTCGAAAAGCTTGAGTTGGAACTGAAAGGCCTGTACGAGCAGTACATAGTCCGCATACGATGTGTGGATTCGTTGAGGGCCCAGCTCATAAGCAAAAATCGCACTCCGACACCGACGTCACCAGTCGTGCGAATCACGGACAGTAGCATGACTATACTACCGGAAGGGCTAATTGAATCCGACGACGAGAACGAAGAGGATGATGACTTCGATGAGCGTGATGATGTGAAATTGAAAACCGATCGGCGTGTTTTAAGAAGTGAGCTCCTAAACCGCGACCGTGGTTCGACGAGATTCAGAACACGAACTGACGGTGGATCCCCTGTTGGCAAGGATCGTGGCAAAATAATTGGGAGTATCGAAGACGAGCTGGGTCCGTTGGATAGTTCTATGAGCTCGGGAGAATCGGAAAGTGATTTGGAAATGGGGGAAAGCGGATGTAAGTTGTCGACACTTCGGATAATGGTTATCATCTTTCAACTTCACTCCTTTGAATTTACTTTTAGTGATTGACGGTAGCCTGCGCACTGACGATGATGAAGATGAAAGCCTTAGCAAAATGCCCAGAGAAAGTTCCACTATCACTAGGGGTGCAAAGCCAGATCTTAGCGATGAAGATTTTTGAGTTTAGTTTGTGATCAGTTTATTTCTGTACACTTGCCTTTTATATCTCCTTCTAAACTATCATGAAAACAGTAAAAAAATAATAGTTTTTACAATACTTTACAAACACATTTACAATGTATAACAATCCTAACAACTAACATCTTTATGAGGACAGGATAACCTACTAGTAGATATGAAATAGCTCAGTGGCGGCTGCAAAAGATCTTATGAAAGAAACATCGTTGCTTGTTTCATCAACTAAGGTAACTGGGCACGAGGAGGAATCGGTTAAATCACACGTAGAAATTTATTTGTCGGATAAAATCGATGATCGTAAAACCGTGCGTGGACTATCATCCGAGCTTACTAACCGAGGTGCAGCATTGTATGATTTACTGAAGAAGGAACTGGTGAATCGTGTGATACCGAACCTGCAGTCAACAAAATCAATGGAGCTACTTACTACGGATAAGTTGATTAAAAGTGCCATTTCCTCGCTGCAATCAAAACTCGGCAGCTCCACATCCGTGTTGGAAAGCTTGAAAGTGGAAAACACAAATCTCGTTTCGAAAATTTCCCGTAAATCTTCTGAACTAGAACGATTAAAACAACGGCTCCAGGCACTGCAAAAAGTACGACCAGCTGATCTGGAGGAATTCGAAAAGCTTGAGTTGGAACTGAAAGGCCTGTATGAGCAGTACATAGTCCGCATACGATGTGTGGATTCGTTAAGGGCCCAGCTCATAAGCAAAAATCGCACTCCGACACCGACATCACCAGTCGCGCGAATCACGGACAGTAGCATGACTATACTGCCGGAAGGGCTAATTGAATCCGACGACGAGAACGAAGAGGATGATGACTTCGATGAGCGTGATGATGTGAAATTGAAAACCGATCGGCGTGTTTTAAGAAGTGAGCTCCTAAACCGCGCCCGCGGTTCGACGAGATTTAGAACACGAACTGACGGTGGATCCCCTGCTGGCAAGGATCGTGGCAAAATAATTGGGAGTATCGAAGAGGAGCTGGGTCCGCTGGATAGTTCTATGAGCTCGGGAGAATCGGAAAGTGATTTGGAAATGGGCGAAAGCGGATGTAAGTTGTCGACAATTCGGATAATGGTTGTCATCTTTCAACTTCACTCCTTTGAATTTATTTTTAGTGATTGACGGTAGCCTGCGCACTGATGAAAGCCTTAGCAAAATGCCCAGAGAAAGTTCCGCTATCACTAGGGGTGCAAAGCCAGATCTTAGCGATGAAGATTATTAAATATAGTTTGTGATCAGTTTATTTCTGTACGTTTCCATTTTATACCTCCTATCATGAAAACAGTAAAAATACAATAGTTTATACAATACTTTACAAACACATTTACAATGTATAACAATCCTAACGACTAACATCATTTTGAGCAGAGGATAACCTTCTAGTAGAAATGAAATAGCTCCGAGTGCTGCTTACATATGAATATCGTTGTATCGTTCAAAATGTGTACGATGATCGATCAGCATCAGATCGTGATGATACGTATGCGGAAGTGACGGTTGCTGTGCAGTATTGCTAACAATGCTGCCCGATAGTTTCTCTTCCTCTTTTGCCAAATAATTATCAGCAATGTCACGGTCCAGTCCGGTGTACGTAAATGTTTTCTCCAGATCGGAGTCCGATTTCCGCCGCGGCCGTTCAATGTCGGCAGCATTTCTCTCATTGTTCATGCGCATCGTCGACCGTTTTCGGTTTGTTCTAGTGATTTGGGCCTCCATCAGCGCACTCTCCGGATACGGTTGATACTGCGACACCCCAGGTTGCATTAGGTTCGTTGGATACATCATGGGAGAGTTGCCAGGAGGGGAAGATTGAACAGATGAATACATCGGTATCATTGGTGGGAGCTATAAATGGGAAATGTACAAAAAAGTTAATAAATGCAAATACGTCTAGAAAATCATGCTTAATGAGCACACGTACCCCATTCCCAGCTCCCGCAGGAACCAGCATAACACGTTGTGTTGTTCCTGTGCTGTAGTTGTCCCCAACTCGATGTTTCTCGCCATATATGGAACCAAAGCTTCTTTTCAGCATCGTTTGATACATCATATCCTTAACACCTGGTTCTACGTGCAGCGAATTGATGTAATCCTCCACTTTCTGCTGGGTCATGAAAGCCTGCGAGTTACTGTGCATGACATTATCGATCATTTGCAGTTTTTGCGTTGGTCTGTGAACAATAAAAAAAAATTACAGCGTATGTTCTACAACAACGTCAATTCAAATGCTTGCAGGCACTGTTGGTTTAAATCAGCGCCAGATGGCGTTACTGGTCATGTTCTATAACTAGGTGTGACAGCCACTGCGTGAGCCATGTGCTGAGTGTTATTCTCGGCTCGTAGGTGCAAGGTGAGCAGTGAGCCGTGAGATGTGAATCGAGAGAGCGTGGAGTGCTGCTTCGTGACGTTCGGTATCATTAGTACGAGTTTGACAACACTGTGTGTGGCGGAAGCAAGAGGGCAATAAAAACATGAACAACTGATTTGTTCGTAAATAAAATAGCAAGCTAAGCAAGAAAACGTCCCCTTTCGCTTGGGGGAGCGAGCGTGGAAAATCGTTGGATGGTGCAAAGGACGGTGAATTTTGGGGACCGTGTCCATATGTGAAGTAGGATCAGCACATTGACGTGCAATCTGACTACGTTGCGTAGGTTTCCTCCCTATTGTACGCCGGAATAAAATAGGAAGTTGCCTATTTCCTCGGCGAGCCTGATAAGAGGTCAGTGTTTTCTCCGCCCAGTGGGGTACGTAAGGATAGGACAATCACGTCCGATGATATGCAATTCGAAGTGAACAAGCACCAGCGATAGCTTCTGATGTGTGTGTTTGTTTTCCTTTCCTCTCCACGCGAAGGTTTACACGCATGGAATGGTTCCGTGCTCTTCTATTTTACGCGAGGGCTACTAAGTGAATTATAAAACAGTTCGCCCAACAAAACACCACCCAGTCCCCCACGGCTGCAACAGAAAGCTCAGTGAAAAGCACAGCAGTGTTCAGCAGAAGGCGCCCAGCAGAGTGCGTACTACTGCAAGCCATACTACAGCCGCATTGTTGCTGTGGTCGGTTTTTTGTTTTCTAAAATCTATCGAATAACACGTTTCACCGTCGCCGGTGAAATTTACACTGATCGCGCTGGAGATGTTCAATCGCCTCAAGAACCGTGTGCTTACCGCGGTGGCACCGGATCTACCGGCACTTCCATCCGGACACGGCCATCAACCATATGGTGGCGGTCGATCCGGTGGCAGCTACGCGGGCAGCAGCGGGAAGGACTACGACGGGAGCAGCGGTGCTGGTAAAAGTTTGCCAGAGAAGTTCCAGTACGCTCGGCCCCCGTTTCTGCAGCTTCTCACCTACGACGAGCTGAAGGCGAGCGCAGACCACAACGTGCGACCGATTATTGTGCCGCGCGACCTTTCGCTGCTACCGTGGAACACCGGCTACGCCGAATGCGTTAACTCAGGCAAGTCGAAGTGGAACGAGGACCAGGCCGCATTCCACCGACAGATCCTGTCGCACCCGTCCAAACAATATCACGATCTGCCGTACACGTACTTCGGCATTTACGACGGGCATGCCGGGTACGGGGCGGCCCTGGCCGCGGCCAACCAATTCCACTACATCCTGCACGAGAAGCTGGTGGATGTTATCGATCTGCTGATGCCACGAGTGGAGAGCGATGGCGGCAGCGGCATGTCGCCATTGCACGGCCCGACTCTGCTGCCCCACCCGAGCCTGTTCCACAAGCAGGTGTCGAAGGAGGAGCTGATCGTGGGGGCGCTGGAGTCCGCCTTCGCCGACATGGACGCCGTGCTGGCCGAGGATCGAGACAACTATCGAAACGCGGGCGGTTGCACCGCCCTGGTGGCCCTTTTCATTCTAGGGAAACTGTTCGTAGCGAATGCGGGTGATTCGCGGGGAGTGCTGTGCAAGCGGGCCCGTCGTAGGAAGATCCAGCCAGCGCAGGATCACCTGGGCATGAATGGCGAACAGGACGTTACGTTGGCAGTCCCAGAGGCCGAGTATGAGGTGGTGGCCGAACCGTGCTCGTTCGATCACACGCCCGACACCGAGCGGCCGCGGTTGCTGACCGTCGGGAGACACAATCCGGCCCTGCTCGGTGGCGAGTACATCGCGATGGAGTACGCCAAGAAGCCGACGACGAAGGATCTGGGCGCGCGTATCCTCTACCGGCAGGGCGCGATGCGTGGCTGGACGTATAAGACACTCACGGTGAACGACCTAAAGATCCCGCTCGTGACGGGGGCCGGCAAGCGCAGCCGGCTGCTCGGCACCATCGGTGTCACGCGCGGCTTCGGCGACCACGATCTGAAGGCGCTCGGAAGCAACCTGCCGATCAAGCCGTTCCTCAGCGCGCACCCGGATGTGGTCTGCTTCGACCTGTGCCAGGTGCGGGGCGACCCGTTCGGGCCCAATTGCGACGGTGACTACGGCATCCTAGTGATGGCCACCGACGGCTTGTGGGACGTGAGCGAGTCGGCGCAGGTGGCCGCGACCGTGTTCGGCACGCTGCGAAAGTTCCCGGCCGAGCGGCACCGGTACACCATGGCGGCGCAGGAGCTGGTGGCGCGGTCGCGCGGGCGCGCCAACGATTCCGGCCACTGGCGCCTGTCCGACTCGCGGGCCGCTGCCACGGTCGACGACATCTCCGTGATCGTCATCCCGGTGTATCAGTACTACCTTGAGTATCTCGAGTGGACCAAGGTGGTGGCGGCGCGCAATCAAATGCGCAAGGCCACGCCCGCTGCACCTGTGCCGGCGACCACCGAGGCAGCGCTGGTCAAGGAGACGACCGGGACGGCGAGCAACGATTTTAGTTCCTCGTCGGAATCGGAGCCACCGGAGGAGGGACTGGAGGCTGAGAACAATCTCAACGCGAGCAACGTACCGCCGGCGTTAGCGAAGATGGCGGCAGCGGCGGCGTCACATTCGCCACCGTTGGGTCTGGCAGCCGCGCTGAACCGCTAAATAAACTGGGCTGGGCGGTGACCGGTGGATCGACATATCGTCGATGAGCAATACATCAGAGCAGTGATCCGGCGTAGGTTCCAATTTATTTCAATTTTCTTCATCATTTTATGCGGCGAATGGAGATGAGAGCAGTTCTCCCGTGGCGAAAACTGCACCATCACACATCCACCTTCCCTTCCGTTCCGTTCTCCGGTTGTATCGGCTAACCATTCCATTGCATCTCCGTGATGCACCATAGCAAAGTACGCCACCATTTGCGGTGGTGATTCTTGATACAGTTGAGCTCTACTGCACTGTCAGTGTGTGATAGGGGACGAACCGGGAGGTGGGAGCAGTAGCGAGTGAGCATCTCCGCGCGGGGGGACTCCAGCAGTGGATGTAGTACTTGTAAATCAGTGACTTTCCAATCTCAAACGTAGGCGCCGGCTATAACCAATTACAAATACTCGTAAGCGAGCAAAACCGAACTAAATTATGATAGGCAAATGATAGCGCTAAACGCAAAAGTATTTATACACCAACACACGTAATGTCCTCCTCGCCACCTCCTCGCACGGATAGCAAAATTGTAGCGCTTGAGTCCAGTGTTCGATAGGTTTTTGCAATAAATTTTAGCTAATGCATTAAAAAAAAAACAGTAATAACTATCCCCTAAACTAGACGATGCTTAGGTGGTAGAGCAATAGTAGAGAATTGTATCGGAACGACAGAGTTGCGACTGCGGGCAATGTTTGTGTAATCAGTTATCTACTAAGGAAGCTAGTGCGACGGGTAAACGCCGATAGGAAGAAAGGAAAACAAAAACATCACGTTCGGTCGTTCCGCGAACACCAATCCTCTCGTGGGGCAATACACCACAGCGAGAAAACAAACCACAAAAAAGGCTAAACCGGGGCGGCGACTTGTTTTAGGATGTTCATTGGGAGCGCAGGGACAGTGGGGTCCTTTTTTAGGACAGTAGGTAGGATGTAAGGATGTGGTCCCGAACCGAACGTACGAACGAACTGGCGGCAAGCGGCCGCACTCGCTGGCATTTTACTCACCTGGAGCACAGTTTTAGGGCTGAGTAGTAGACGGAAAATACGCTGATGAGGAAATGTACGGCCAGCGCGACCAGTAGTCCAGTTCCGGCTGTGACGGCACCCCAAATTAGCTGTGGTTTTTTTTTGTAAAGGAAAGCAGAAGCCATTCCGTTGCGGAGGGATGATGTTTTCATAAGGGATCATTATCAGCAGCACGTGGAGCAATACGGGAGTGTAAGTAAGCAAAAAAGAAGAGAGAGAGAGAGAGAGAGAGAGAGAGAGAGAGAGAAAGAAAGAAAGAAAGAGAAGTAAATAGAAAAACAAACGATGGATGTTTTCCGCGTGATGAAATAGAGATAGAGAAAATAATATCATGTATCAACGCTATTTTTCCTAACCTATACACACGAACTGGGTTTGCTTATTCACTGTGTTACTGTCCTGTACATGTTGCGTGCGATCGACTACTACTAGCTCTAGCTTTTCGGGTTCTTCGGAATGTCTTACCTCGTCCTGCTGGGCTAGGTTCGCGTCCCGGACCGCACCGATGCCGGTCAGGGCCAGGCCGAGCGTGCTGGACGCGACGCAGATGAGGTTGACCGCCAGGAAGCCCGTCTTGGCCATCTTGACGTTCATCAGGCCGAGCGAGCCTGCGATCCCGGCGATGGCCCCGCACCAGAGCCCGGTGCCGGCCATAGCCAGCGACGCGTTGCGCGCGATGACGAGCCCACCGAGGGCGGCCAGCGTGACGCTTAGCAGCAGCTGGATCAACCCGAGCACGACCGCCGACGGGAGCTTCTTGCGCTTAGCGCCGCCACCACCGCCTCCTCTACCACCGCCGACGTGGGCGAACAGCAGATTGGCCAGCGAGGCACCAGCCGGCGTTTGCCCCTTGCCCATCGCCCCCGCCGCCGGTGCAGGTTGTCCAGGATGTTGCTGATGCTGCTGCTGTTGCTGCTGCTCCTCACCCGTGTTGCCCTTATGGTGTTTTGCTTTGGATTTCGACTTCTTGCGCTCCCTTCCCGAGGGCGGCCTCTCCCCGAGGTTCCCGGTCGGTTGGCTTGCGCCCACCTGCGCCTGCCCGATACCACCACCGTCGCCATCGTCCTCCATTGTGCGCCGTGCTTTGGCTTCGTCCGTCGGTCCCCCACCACCACCACCGGCCGGTGCCACCAGTGGTTCTTTCGCGGCCGGAAGGCTGTAAAAGTGACCGGACGAGTCCGGGTACCCGTCGTGCTTCGAGGTGATCGAGATCTGCGAGTCCGTCAGGCTGTTCTTGACGTTGTTCGGGTTGACGCTCTCGAAGACGGCCCGCGTCGACGACAGGAGCTCGTCGCGTCGCTCCTCGTCCATCGTGTCGCTCGCCTCGAGCCGGTCGACCAGCGACACGCTCGTGTTCATCTCGTCGATCTCCTTCCGGATCTCTCGCTCCAGCTGCTCCATGGCGTGCCGCTCCGGGGCCTGGCCGCGATCGCTCAGTTTACAATCGCCGGTGCTGGTGCTGGTCCTGGTGCTTCGAGGGCGACGGCGGGCTGCTAACTTCACAACCGGTCACCGTAGGGCATCACAGCTCTCAGAAGAAAACCACAACTGGCGATCACACAGGCTGCGCGAAAAGGAGGAGGGAAAAATAATAGCGAAACGTTAAAAAAAAGAAGTAGACATATTTATTGCGCTCGAAAGTGTGTGGCGAAATCGAAATTTCCAAACCCCACCATTGCCGCACGGTGGGCAGGTCCCCCAGAAAGTGGATGTTTTTGAAAACATTTTCCAATCAATCTGCCTTGTCCGGTACCCGGTACTACGGTGGGTGTGGCCGTATTGGACACACACACACACACGCGCGTCCGCAACGACATGGATGTTGAGTCCGCAATCCGCACCGAGGGAAGTTGCAGCTGCGGTTGGCATAACACGCAATTCGTTTCAACGCGGAGCCAACTGGCACGCGTAACCGATTCGCGGTTGCGCAACGCATCTTTTATCAGGCTTGGAATAGGCGGGTTTCGGTTCCCGCCGGGTCGATCCTCGGTGCACTGCTCCAGAAGATCATCTTTTGCTCGCTCGAACTCGTCTGCTTGGTTTCACTAAGGGTTTTTTTTTCTCGATTTGGTTTCGAGCAGCTTCCCGCAGAGGCAGCTTTCGCGCGCAAAGATGCGCTCGTGAAGGAAAGTTGGAAAGCTATCGGTTTTGTTTGTCATTTTCCCAGATTTCCTCTTTTTGTTGCTTTTGTGACAGCCTTCGGGGGCAACGTAGGTTTGGCAAACAAAAGGGAAAGGTGAAAAACAAATCGTCCCATTTTCCCTCCCGCACCCCCCTCTCTGGCAAAGAAGAGCTGTGGAATGGAGCACCCGGCCTTGCCCGCCATAATTATCCAGCCGAAATCCAAAACGGGCCAGTTCGGAAACCAAACACAGCTCGCACGTGGTGACACGTGCGCGGTTTGCGTTGTTTCCGTTACGTTCGTTTCTTCTGCGGGGCAACGTTTGTTTCGTTTTTGGAAACAGAGAGAGAGATGGATGTCGGTGAACAATGGGAACCTACTAATCGGGCAAAGAGGTCGCTGCGCGTGAAAGTAGCCCCCCGCCCAAACTGCACCCACCCATCTTATTATAACGAGCGGTGTCGGGATGTGGCGCAGGGTGTACAATTTGGTTTCGTTGCGTCTCAGCGCAATAATGTGCTGCGATTGATATTCTTCCTTCCTTACCACCCCCGCCTCTCCCCTCCCCCCCACCTCTCCACTAGATTGGCAATACGATAGCCAAAAAAAAAACAACAACAAGAAACGCAACCGAGGGGGAGGAGGCCGGTTTAACTTTCCAACCGCAACTGCATCGATCGCACGGCGGGCGGGAACAACGCTGTGGGAAAGCTTATGGGCAGCAGGGCGGGGTGGTTGGGGTTTCGGGTGGAGCAAGAATGGAAAACTAGTGGCCGGCAGGTGGCGGCCAATCGATTGGCCCCGAAATGGCGCAAAGAGAAATCACCTGCCAACCAACGGTGTAAAGCCGGCGCCACAATCTTGCGCAAAAGTTCAGGAAAAAGGAAAAATCAAACGGTGGACCAATCGAGCAGCGCGGAGGCACACACAATCAATTGCGGCACGTGCCGCTCCGAATTCGCTCGCCGCTAGCGACGGCCCTACACAAAAAACCTGACCCCGATGACCATATTTCGATGTGAAAAATTATGGTGCTCCTCAAATTAAACAGTTTGTTCTATTCCACACTTTCAAAGCCACGTTTGTCAGATAAATATCAGCCTTAGATTGTCAACCGAAAGTTAGCAAATTTGAATAAAACAACTTACTGAAAATATCGACTCGATTTCGGTGACCCCACCCTCCTGTGTATGTGATCTGTATTGAATCCAACCCCAAAATTGCCTTTTGTCATAAGACTATGAGTCTAGTTAAGTTAAGCCTATCCAAATGGTGAATCGAAATCCAACAATGTGAAAAACAAACCGAAGAAAATTGGCTTCGAATAAACACGATAATTACGTAAATACATGTTCTTGCCAGAATCTTAAGCCCAGCTCAATTTCATTCCTTTTTCTCTAGAGCCTAGAGTTGGTGGGTAATCTAGAAAAAGCCTTCTGTAACCTAATGTTATTTATTTTTTTATTATCTACCTTTATCTAGAGGCGACCGGAGAGTTGCACAACCCCTACGCGAAGGAATGCGCGCGCACCCGCACGAAACACTTTGCGACACTTTGCGTGCCAACCGTGAATTGCGTTGCGGCGTGGAATGTGTGTGTGTTGGTGGTTCTGAAGGTGCGCAAGAAGTTGCCAGCTGCCGACCCGATTCCAAGTCTCCGAGCCGCCCAAGCCTCGATTAGACGCGTCGCGCGCGCGGGATGGATGAAATAGGCTCTCGGTCTTGTTTATATCTCCCACATACCACTTACTTCTATCACTCTATCAGGATCTTTTCTCCCATCCCCTCGCGCATCTGTTTTGTCTCTCTCTTTCTGCTCCTAATCTTAATCTTTCCAGCCCTGCGGCTCGATCGGAATTAATTCCCGCCACCGTTGATCCAATCCAATCTTGCGCAGCCACTGGCGTGTCACAAGACTGGGCCCTGGGCAGGTCTGTCTAAGGGCCAGGTCGCACGTCTTAGGTCGCGAGTCGTGGGAAGGTAGGAAGGGCATATAAAACAGCCGAAACCTCAAAACTCCAGAAGAAAAATAATACGCGAATCAATCCAGTGCACTCGTGCGTGCGTGCACGGCGTCGCACGTGATGCAATATCGCGTGGGGAGCAACACAGGGTTGGAGGCACTGGGCACAATTTTCTTTCTTTGGTTTTTTATATTTTTTAGGAAACAGTTCCCAAGGTCGAACGATTGCAGCGCGCTTCTGCAAGGATACAGAACCTTTTTCTTGTTCGTTCGTTGCACATCTTTTTGTACTTTGTGTTGATCGGCCCCTACCCCCCCTGCGCAAAAAAGGGCCAAGTTCCGTTTCGTTCCGTTAGCGGGGAGTGTCCAAAGTCCCAACTCCTAACTCCGGTTGCCCCACATGGCCGAAGCAATGGGGCGAGAATAAAGTTGACGCATTTCCTTTCCATTCCGCTAGCACGTGTATGTGTGTGTCTGTCGTCGCAAGGCATTACGACTTCCCCAGCAACGGCAGACGGCTGACGGCGGTTGCGATTGCGATAACCGGTTCACGGTTTTGTGGTTGTTTTTTTATTGTTGGGGTTTTTGGCATTCCGGTGGAAAAATACAAAAAAACCATACATAATAGTAATGCATATATGCTTTCGCTTTCAAAGATTGGACACGACGCGGGAAAAGGGAGCTGTTACGAAATAACGACACGCGCGTGCCCTCTTCACAGATGGTTTTTTGGTGTTGGTGTTGTAAACCAACCACATGATTTATACCAATCATCTGGAAGTTTCTTTAGTATATTGTTTGGAAATTCTTATCCCTTCACATGGTTCGATTGTAGGTTTGTTTACTCGTCATTTTTTTTTAGTTCTTTTGATTAACTTTTATGTGTTTTTTGTTCGTTTCGGGCATGTTGGAAGATTGATCGGTTCAGCTGACCAGCAGATTCCTGCGCGAAAGGAATTCCAAAAACGAGCGGAAAACAGTGACGATAAAGGTACGCAGCAAAAAGAAACGAGCAAAAAGGAAGAAACATCTCACTTTAGCGATTGTTGTTGAAATCAACAACTGTCCGAAATGAAGCAAGGTGGGGTGGGTGGGGGTATTGGCGGCCCTCGTGCCGGAGGGAATGTCCGAAGATGGCGGAAGCGAAACAGCCGATTGGGTTGAATGGGCGTATCGGGATGTGAAAGGGGCAAGGAAGGAGAGGAAGGTTGTATGTCGTGCCTACAGGAAAGCTGCGGGGGGAATGTTGAGTTGAGAAGTTTTACGATTCGCCGCGGCTGGTCATCGTAACTTTCTTCGCAACGCTTTCATTTTGAGATGGCAGCGAGATGGAATAGGCGAAATGTGATTAAAGAAAAGAAAAGGAGAAAGAGAGAGAAAGAGAAAGACAAACTGAGATAGAGAAGAGGATCGGAAGAAAGCAGAGGGAGAGAAACAATGAAAGAGACCGCAGCGGAAGGGGAAAGTTGTATTTATTTTATGCGGTCTGTGTTTTCCTGTGTTTATGTTGTCTTCATTCGCTGGAGATCTCCTCACCTCTTTCTTCTCTTCTTCCATCGTAATCGAAAGGAAAGCGAAACCCAATCGGGGGTTGTCCAGTGCCGATCGAAAGATGCAGTTCGATTCAGCAACAATGTGCATCTGCATCACCCGAAGGGTGGACGAAAGGTGAATGAATAAAGCACGATCCGTTGGGGGGCTGATTTTCGGCCATCGCAATCGTTCTCGTAATCGCAACGGAAAAGCCATGTTTTACGGTAACCACAAAGTAGCTAATAGTATTGTACAAAGGAGAAGAAAGTTCCTCTAGGTTTGACTGTTTGATTTTTTACAGGAACCCATCGCTTACCTTCAATCGCTCCGTTCCCTGGTTCGCTGATTGGCTTGGGGTTTGATAGAAGAGTGACCTGACACTGCTACAGCAAAACACACAGACAAAAACAAACGAATAAAAGATTTAAAGATTAGTCACGAATGCCGTGATGGCTGTGGATTGCGGATGTTTGATTGCTCGTACGAACTGCAGTCCAGTCTGGCGGTTTGATAGGAGCTGATTACACGCACCTAGGCAGGTCACAGCACTGTACGGAAAAGCGAGACGGGGTGGCCACCGGGGGTAGAGGGGGTGGAAGGAGGTGGTTGTACCAGGCGACCAGGCCGTCGAGAAGAAGTAAAGAAATAGCAAAAATGCAATCGAAGGCTGCTGCGGAATTGGAAAAAACCGGAAACGATCACAAGCGCGGAGCGCCGGAAAACGTTCGAAAAAGCCCGGAAAAGCCGCACGCCAAAAACCAAATTGGGCAATGGGCAGCAAGCAGCCAACAAAAGAGAAACCATCCTAATGAGTGGGTAATGTAGAGAGTCTCGGCGGTTCGGTTACCTCCCTCCTAATTTTTCGGGTGAGCATTGGGAAAAGTTTTCACCATCATTTGGCCACCCTGAGGTGGCCCTGACCATGGGGCTCCGAAGAAGTTTTTGCTTACCCCGACCAAAAGGTCGCCGGGGTATTTCTTTCACACACACACGCACACATAGTCACGGAAGCGGAAGGTAAAGGTGCGCCCGAACAATAGACGCCGGGGGATGGGGCCCGGCGAGGCGGTATGCTATGTTGTGTTGCGGGCCAGCATACTCCAAGGTGCTAGATTTGATGCATGCTGCTACATCTGATCGTCATGGTGCCCCTCGATTCGGCGAAAATTGCGAGTGAATTCAAAACTGAAGGGCTCAAGAAAGGCCCCATCTACCGCGAATGGTTTCATTGAAGAAGGAAAGAAAAAACTGCAACGAAGAACGATTGGACATGAAGGGTGTTTCTTAAAAGTTTGTCCTATACATTACAAGACGTCCATTTCAGTGTTGCATGCGCACACAGCCGTACACCAGCGAAGGACACTTCCGCGCGGTCTACAGCATCTCTTCACTTTTCGCTTCACACACGCACACACACAGCACCTCCAATCTTGGACGCGTCTGTCGGATCACGTTCCCTTTCGCTTTCGCTTTCGTAAAGCGCGGTCGCCCTCTCGTACGAGGAAGTGCACTCACTCGAATGCAGCACGCACTGAATAAAAACAATGATGTTGATGAAGGTGATGAAGATGCTGATCATGATGCTGGCGAAGACGCGACGTGCGCCAGATCTGTCCGGTTTCGAGGCAAACGCGCAAAAAAAACAAAATAACAAAAAAAGCAACAAAAAGCAAATGAAACTGAGTTACGATGGGAACGCAAGCGGCCCCGAATTTATGCGCTTCCGTGAAAATTTTCCCCTTCCCCTCCGTTCAACCTTCTATTCCACATGTTCCCACCGTGTTCCATTGAGTGTTTCTGTTTTTTCTCCCTGTTGTTGTTGCGAATTGGATGCCGCAGACGGCAAGGGAGAATCTTCGTTTCGTCGAAGATAGTTGTTTTTATGCGGTTCGTGATTTCGAACTTGCCGGTTTTGATATTTTTGGACAGTAGACAAAAAAAGGAAGCAGCAAAAAACAAAAAAACAGACCTTTCGGCAGGTCTCGTTTTGCAAGATGCTGTTACCTTTTCCACCACAGCGTTGCTTCCACTATACTGAGCACCGTCGATTCCCCGGATTTGATGGAGAAAAAAAAAGCACACACACAAAATAATGAAACAATTCGCACCGGAATGACGGCTCACGGGGGTGCACGGGTGCTTCGAGGGAGTTTGTGACCGTGTCGTGGGCCAGTGTATTGAAACGGAGACAAAACGGGAACCAACCAAAAGCGTCAACAGTTCGTGCACGGATCGATCAGTGATCGCCGGAGGCTGCACCAGCGAAAAACGAGTGTGTTGTTTTGCTAGCCTGCTTTGCGTCGTGTGTGTTTGTACGATCGCACCCGGGTTTTTTTTTGTGACGCTTTTTGCCACGACCACTCTGTAGCGCGGTCTACTGAATACTAAAACTGCGCCGGGCGCGCGCAGCTGCTGTGCCTGTCCGTCGTGCAATACTCGCGGGCTCCAAGATACACTAGCACAAGCGCGCGCTCGGGCACTCGCTCGCTTCTACTCGGTGGCACACACTACGCAGGGTGCCGCCGGATCTCGAAGGCTGTCCCTGTGTGCTACGACGCTTTCGCGGGTTCGTGTGATATTCGCTCGCTCTTGCAGGCCGCGATCCGGGCTCGCACGATCACACTACGAACACACTCTGTCCAATATTACTCCACCGATCGCCGAACACTTGTCGTTGTCGTTTGGTCGGGTTTTTATTGCTCTGTTTTGTGCAGTTGCACCCTGTGTCCAACACGCTACCTTTGCGCGCTTTTTTGCGCTGAAAATTGGTGCTAGTTATTTTACAAATAAAACAAACAAACAATGGGACAGAGTACGGCAAACGCACAAACTTTACATCTCTGCTAGTCAGAGTTTAGAAACACACAGAAACTTTTCACCAATTCCATGTTCCGATCGAACCGGACGAGAGACCGGACGATCATTGGTTTGAATATTCTCGCCATGTGTTATCTTGTTCTGAAACAAATGCCTTTGTTTGGATCTGATGTCGCGGATCTGATGAAGTAAAACTATTTGGTCATCAATGTTGTGTTGTGATGACCAAAAAAAGGCTCTACTACGAAAACCTTTCCGAGCAACGCCGAATAAACTGCTAGATTATCAACATATGTCAGCCTTTCGTCCCAATTGTTTGCGAACCAACGTTTTTTCCCGCACAAGGCTGCTTCCCATAGTGCGAGTGCCACACTGATGGTGTGTGACACAGGAGGGCACGGGTTGTCATTAATTACTTCGTACGCGGTTGCGTTGCGACGCTGAAGCAATCTCATTTTGAACCACGTGTTTGTTTTATGGTGTATTTTAGTTTATTTCTGCCAACATTTGGAAGCGACAGCGACAGTTCGAGGAGAAGGCTTCATGCTGCGTGTGAAATGTCGCCCCTTCACCATCACCAGCCCCACCAAGCAAATTCAGTTTCGTCCCTAATGATGCGTGAGCCGTGCGCATCGTGAAACGTGCCCCCCCCCCCCCCCCTCGCGTTGTGCTGGAAAACTGGCTAGAAGACGATGGACGGGCAAGAAGTGTATACTGACCATTTGGTGACCGTGTCCGTGTTTCTAGTTGGTTTTCTTGTGTCCAATCCCCCGTCCCGTCCATACGGTGTAAAGCAGACATGTACACACTTGCCGTTAATGGGAACGAACTGATGGATAGCGGAAGAGGGAGGGGGGGGGGGGTGTCTACACGCGTGTGTCCGAGTGCGGAAATTGTGCCAAGTGCCATCTGCCCGAGAGCGAAATCGTCGACCAAACACTACACGCATACGCCATTTCGGTGTGCGTTGCGGCGCTGGGCTAACAAACGAAACGAAAGACTTCAACGCAAGTCAAACAAAGTGACAGCGACGAACCTCTTCCGACGGTCGGTCCGTGCGTGCGTGTTAGCGCGCGCGTTGTGAGGATGGAATCTTGGGCGCGGAAGGAGGATAGAGAAGGAGTAAGGTGGGGCGAGGGGCCGGGAGGGTTGGGTGGTGAGGGGTTTGGCAGGGTAATGTTGACAAAGAGTGCTGGGATATGGTGAAGAGTATAACCGCACTGACAAATCCGGTACGATTGCGCACTTGATAGCGCGCACACACAAACACCCACACACACACCCACACACAGGGCGTCGTTTGAAAGGGCCCCCGACTGTCTCCTCCCCGGCTAACCCCCTTTTTTGGGGATGTTGCGATCTAAAATTGGCGCAGAAAGTCGCCAAGTCCTATTCGAGTGCAGCTGCGGTGAGAGCGGTCTACCCCCGGCAGGGCTCTATTAATGCCTCTGCGAAGTTAAAAAATGAACAGTTGCAATCACGTGCATATGTACGGTCGGCTAACGAAACGAAACGGAAGGAAGAAGCAATCAAGCAAGAGCAGTCGTGCAAACACGGCCGTAAAACCAGACGGCGACAGAATCAGTTCACCTGAGCGTTCCCCGTTCGTCTTACGGACCGCCACGAGACGCGCGTCTGCGATGTGTTTGAGCACTGCGACGACGACAACGACGACGCTGGGAAACGAGCCGGTACGGGGAAGGGGTGAATTAGAGCGGTCCGTAATTAGAGCGCGATCATTAGCGAATGCCTGCGAGAACGTTATCCGACCGCCCGGAAAGACAAACGAAACAATCACGGCGAGATGACACTGCGCGTATGATTGAGGAGGATTGAGGGTGGAGGGGGGGGGGGGGGAGAGGTTGGGAGAGGATGGGGAGGGAGGCTGCTTGTCAAATGTTTCCAACAATCCAACACAAACGATGGAAACCGGCGACGTGGACCGTGGCGAACCGAAAGTATTTCCTTTCCCTGTTCTCTCGCACCAGTTGTTGCTAGGGAGGCCATTTTGTCTTGTTTGTCATGTTCTCGCCTGAAATGTACTCGCAAGTGCAATCTTACACGCAAGTGCATGACCCGGTTCCTTCCTCCCGGCCCTCGTACCACACACGTAAGAACGGGCAACCGGTTCGGGGAACCGAGTCGTTTTTTCGCCATCCGCCTAGCACTACTTTGGGGCTTGGGAAAGCTCACACCACGCTCGCAAGTGGCTTGCGTACGGCTTGCTGATATGCGCAACGACCTCCTCCTCCTCCTTCGCAATGCTCCCGCAACCATGCGTGTCATCGCTATCGCGCTTCCGTGAATGCAACTTCCCGAGATGCACTCGTGCAGCACAGCGTCCACGAGGGAGCAGAAGGAAACTACGATAAGCGCGTGACGTTCGGGAGGAAGGAGCGACTGAGGAGGCCGAGATACACACACACATACACACACAGACACTCCGTAAACCGGAAAATGGCACACACAAAAGGGGTCCGCGATAAGGTGGTATGCGATAACGAAGAAGAATGCCACCCGAAACAACGGAAAGGCATACTTTTCTCTCGAAAGCGAAAGAGAAAGTGAAGAAGGTGGCCGCGGTCGGTCGGTCGACAGTAAAAAGTGTATGTAAGGGGGAAGAAGGGTGGTTTTTTATTTTGGGAATCGCACCATTTTCCCCCGTTTCCATCTCTGGTTTCCGTCCACGCGCGCCAAAAAGGCAACAAAACAGAAAAACCGCCGTCAGATTCCTTGGCGTGCGTGGCGGAGCGGGGGGTAGTGTTTTCGAAGGACTAAAGCGCGCCTATTTGGCTTTGGGTCCCAGCTGGTGTCCGTACGGTTCGTACCCAAAATAGGGAACCTATCACCCTGTACGTGAGAATAAGCGAACCCCCGCGGTCGACCGGTCATCGGGTGGTGGGGGGTTGAGTTTCCAGGGGTTGCCAAGCCGAATGTCGCGCTGGCGACGTACCACAGAAGAACGGTGGGAATGGAAGACTGTTTTCGTACCACCGAGAGCGTTCCGGTTCGGCTGCCCGTAGCCGCGACTCTCGAATGTCTTGCTGTCCCGGGTTCGGTACCGGCAGCCGCGGAAAGCCGTTTGCGACATGCGCGACCCGCCTATTAACTGTTTGGCACGCGCAGCCCGGTCGGCACATCACACCCGATTTATCTACGGATCGATCCCCGAGGTCACCGCTTTAATCACAATCACGCAACAGCAGTGAGCATTTACTTCGCAACCTTTCAGTTGACTGTTTAGCCATTTTTCATAAAACATGCTGTAATAAATGGAGCACAACATAGAAACAACGCTGCCCATTCTGCTAGCTCGTCGGCTTCAACCGTGAAAGTTATTTATTTATTTATTTATTTATTTATTTATTTATCTTTATTTTATACGTAAGCCTACTAGGACAGGCTTTAACATAAACCAACAACTAAACTAACTAACAACTCCCATTCTAATATTGCTCAACAAATGATTTTTAGTTTCGAATAAAACTCCGAAAAATCAACAAAAGTTTGAACACCCCAGTGAGGATTATGGAACGAACGAAGTATAGAGAAAGAGAGAGAAAGAGAGAGAAGGAGAGAGAAAGTGGGAGACGATCCATACACTATCTCCGGCTGTGGCTCCGGGCATCCGGCACCGTTGGTTCCGTCCGCCTACAAGCGTCTCCAAAAGGAAACTGGAATCCGGAACAAACCCTAAATGTGAGATATCACCCTGCCCCACTCTCACTCTCTCCTTCTCTCTCTCTCTCTCTCTCTCTCTCTCTCTCTCTCTCTCTCTCTCTCTCTCTGTCTCTCTCTATCTCTCTCTATCTCTCTCTATCTCTCTCTCTATCACTCTCTGTCTCTCTACCTCTCACTGGTGGACACGGATGCGATGGGATAGAAAGTTTCCAGCAAGCCGACTCGGGCACATCAGCACAATGCAGCAGCCCGTACATACCTGTTCGAAAATCTGCCCAACTTGATGGCCCGCGGAGTGGGCGCTGGGGCTGAGGCTGGGAAGAGCGAGATGAGGTTACTGTTATGTGTCGCCGCCTGGCTGCCTGCCCGTCGCTGGGCCTTGTGGCGGATTAAAGAGGATCACATAATGCGGTAATCGCCGCCGGAGGTGAGATGTTACCGCCGTGATTGCACGCTGAGCGGCACAAACTGCAGATTACGTGAAGTTCGGCCTTTCGGTGGTTCGGGTTTGGCTGCACCTCGCCGTCGTATTTCTTCCGTTTATCCGTTGGCCTGTAGCTGGCGTGGTGGTAACGGTTGTTTTTTGTTTTACTATGGGGTTAAAGCAAAACCGATGGGAAGCTGTCTTTCGCTGGGAGGCGATCCCTGGAGGGATCCGACCTAAAGACGGACGGCGGAACTACAGTCGTGAAGCTCGGGAAAATGTCGGGACTAGATGAACCTGATCCAACCAAAGTCTGCCATCCATGGGGAAGTCACACGCGACGCATGCAAACGGTCGCCGCTGTTGTCATCAGGTTGGCTTGTGGTCCGTTATTTCATCGTCGCGACAACTTTCCTCCCGGGCGTCTTTTCCACAAGTTCCGGAGCAAGCCGCCAACCGCCGTCCACAAGATCAAGACCACGACGAGAGCGGAAGAAAGTGAAAGCCCCAAACACCCCAGCCGGACGCACGGAGTCCGACCGTAATCATCTTAGCTCCTTTTAACGCACACTTTACGCAATCAACAATTTGTACAGCAAAGAGCTTATCTCGGGGGGAGGTATAATACACACATTAACATTGGTATGAACCGAATAACAGGGCCCACGGGGGGAAATTTTACTGAATCCCTTCAACGTACGTTTATAGTGCCTGCCTGCCTTCAAAAGAGTACCACAGTTTCTAGCATTCTCAACCGATGCCGTCATGCTTCTTCATTGCCAAACCGCATTACCTCTAGGTTTGTTTCCCTCGCAGGCACCCTTTTTCCCTTCTCGACCCCCTGCCCCGTTCCGACCGATCCGCGGATGCTCAAGTGACAATTTACAGCAGTAAAACTGGTTTGTGGATTTAAAAATTCACACATTACTGCCCATTTGTATGCGTCCGCAGGCTCGTCGGACACGAGGGACGGTGCGATGATATAATGCCCCGTCTGCCGGAGGGCTCGAGGGAACCGGATGGACGCCGGTACAAGCCGCGCGGTTATCCTTGGTGCGGTTTTGCTAGCGTGAAATAGTTTCTGCTCCTGCTGCACCTCAAGTTCGCGAAGGTGACGGAACACTTGGTGGGCCAGTGGTAAGGTGGGCCTTAAATGCAAAAAAAAACGACGGAAAAATCCACCGGGCGATCGTTTGTGCACCTACCTGCGACTAGCTACGACCGGGGGAGTCGAAGTTGTGAACTACGAGCGCCAAGTTAAAACAGAAATGTTTTATGCCCACAAATGAGCATCCGTGTGTAGAAATGCTTTGGTTCTATTGAAAAACAAATCTGAAAAGCTTATTGATATAAAAATGTGATCATCTTTCTTTTCCACCCCGTTCACGTGCTGATCGGTTACCCTTACAGTTATCCAAATCTATAGAATGTTTACGTTATACATATGATACAAAATTTGCGATAAGTTTTCAGTTGACGTTTTCAATAACTGTCTTGTCCCATTCTACCACATTTTATGCCTGACTTAACGACTGAAGTGGAACATTAGCACGATTGACATATCATACCGTTGGAAAGGTTAGCCACCGCTGGAGCCGCAGGAGGTATGCAGACAGAAACAGAGATGTTTGTTTCGTTCATATCGCAAGCGAAAGCGAAGCCACAGCCACGAAGCCTGCGGACTTGAGGATTGAGCATGCGCGCAAGGTCGTAAGCGAAGCCGTCGATGGATGAAGTGGCAATCGAATTTCGCCGCTCCGTACACCTAGTGGGGCCATGGGGCTAACGAGTATGGACAGCCGGTCCCCAGGGGTCAGCAAGTAACACGAACGTCACGATTGATCGCAGAATGTCGAGGTGGCAGTGGCCAGTAGGTTCGAATGTTGAATGTGGATAAGTGCCGTAGAATCAAACCCCGACGAAATGGTTGGTTGCATATGAATCGGTTATATGTTTATTACTTTCCGCACTTGCATCTCGATCCGACCAGAGTGGTATGGTTCTCTGGTGCGTAGTATACGGCTGACATCTGGCTGACGTCGAACTAAGGCACCTCTTTCACTCGGGACGCTTGAAGGTGAGCACGGTGCGCTGCTGAAGGCGGCTGCGGTGTGCCGGAAAGCCGGCCTGCAGGTGAATGGCACCGAGGAGCGCGTAGTCTTCACCCTTCGCCGTTGGCTCCTTGTGCAGCTTGATACCCATGTCGACGATCCGGACGCCCAGTGGGAGCCTCTCGGAGGACAGGTAGTAGTATCTGAGCCAAGAACGATGGAAAAGAAAGCAAACAGAACCGTAAGTCGTTGGGAAAATTGGGCCGGAGCGGGGCCATGTTACTACGAACGCACCTGATCTCCCACCCATTGATGGAGTCGGCAAGTGGCAGCTCCGAGCGGGCACCGAGCTTCAGCAGCTCGAGCGACTGCTTCGTCTCGAGCGGTATGGCACGCATCTCGTTACTCCGGCGGCCCACATGGCAGTCCGGGCCGGCGCACACGATCCGCATGCACTCGAGTCTCCGGGAGCAGTACGCCTTCAGGACCAGCGCGAGATCCGTGTCGATCGGGTTGCTGCGCCGGAACGCGTAGCATACGATCAGATCGTCCACGCACGGGTAGTCGCACGCGAACAGTCGCTTGTCGTGCTCCTCGTTTCGCAGCTTCAGACACGACCCGCCGTCCAGCGCGTCGTCGAAATGGTGCGTCCAGTGAGCGAGCGCGTCATTGCGCCGCTCGTATTCCAGCGGTGGCGTGTACGGGATGGTAGGTTGGAAGTTCTGTCTGGCCAGATTGAACCAGCACTGGTCGGACTGCGTCCGCCCGAGCCGGTTACGAAACTTGCCCGACCCCAGACAGAACGCGGTGTGAAACGGGAGTTGGTTGGGGCCGCGCACGTGCAGATGGCGCCACAGCAGATTCCAGAAGCGGTCGTTCGTCTGCAGAAACTGCACGTTCCGGTCGTCCGGCTCGAGCTGGTGCTGCATGGATGTCGCCTCGAGCGACTCGTACGTCCAGCCGGGCGCGAATATCGCCACCGAGAAGCGGAACTCCATCACCTGCTCGAGTGTGGTGTCGGTGTCCATCTGCGCCTTCTGGCTGCGGCCGAACACGTCGATGCCCACGAAGACGTGCAGCCGGCGCTCGGGGCAGTAGTTGCGGATGTAGTTTTCCGTACGCTCGAGGTTCTGACGGTTCCAGGCGTAGTTCAGAAAGATTCCATCGCACGCCAGGAAGAACGAATCGTTCGCATTGTTGAGCTCGTTCTGCCACGCTACGCGCCCCTGCTCCGTGATCGCATCGTACCAGATGATCAAACTGCCCGGTATCTCTTGGTGGCACCGCTCCGTCAGCAGTCGCACAAAGTCGCACAACATGCCGATCTTGGACGAGTCCAGCCGGCACTCGATGTTCAGCAGCCAGCCGTGGAACTTGCACACCTGCGCCACCCGCACGAGTGCCTCCACCACGCGATACATGAACTCTTCCGACTGCAGTATGTCCCGCAGCAGCTGGGCGTTGCCTTCCTCCACGATGAACGTACCGATCACCTTTACCCCGTTCTTGTGCGCACAGTTGAGCCACTGGAGCGTCGGTATCGTGACGAGGTTGTGGCTGAAGTAGCAGAAGATGTCGATGGCGGCCCAGTTGTAAAACCGGTAGTCTACCCACCGATCCTCCCCCTGTACGCCATTGATGTACTTATCGTTCAGATAGTTGCCCTTGAAGTCGTGGCACAACAGCACCTGCGGGCGGGAATCGTTGTCGACGAACTCGATTGGGCCATCGTCAAACTCCAGCACCTGGTAGCGAACGCCCAGGTGCCGCGATCTCGAGCGGGGCGCTATCGGCTCGACGAGATTCTTCCACGGGTGTGAAGTCGTGCCGAAGTTCAGCAGTGACTGTAGCGTTAGTATCGGTTGGCACATTTGCGGATCTGTTCGGAGAGACATAATGAACACTACTATCGACGCTACTACTGTCGTCAACTGAACACACTCCTCCCTCCGGCTAGACAACTAGAGTGAACAGAAGCTGCGATAACGGAACGCTCTGACCTACTTGAAACTATGTATCCTCCTAGACTAGAGCACGACATTACCCCCGTTGCTGCTATCCTATTTTTCTATGCTGTGTACCCTACCCTACTTCCCTACTAGTTCGCTGACATTGGCCTCATAACTGCTGAACACTAGGTTGCATTAGGAAATGCATTTTTTCATTATCGCAGTTCGAAGGGACCTGGGAAGCATAGCCCTACCCGTACAATCTAGTGCGGACGTCCGTGTTTCCTTCCACCGGATGAAACGTTGAACGATAAATTTGAATTTAGCCTGCAAGCAGTCACGTGGCTGACGACTATATTCAATGTCAAGCATGTCCGTCTGACCGCAAACCGCAAACCTTTCCTAAATTTTCTGTCTCTAGATTAATGTTACATTTCTTCAACTGTTCTCACAGCAAAACATCGACTATAGCTACGCTCTAGGAGATTTCGACTTGGGGACATAAAAAATCATACATTTGAACTGTATGAAGCAACAAATATATATTCTCAAGATAGAACTTATTCAGTTATCACTGCAGCCCCTGCTAACGTCTGGACGATTCTGAAGGAATCGACTGGAATGATTCTGAAGGATTGTAATTCGTTCGAATCGTAAACCAAAGTAAAACGTGAACCAAAAATACGGTAATAATTTCAAACGTTCAAAACTCTCGAAAAACGTATACTACTCACCGCTAGCATCACAATCGCTACCGGAGTTCATGATTCGAAGTGTTTCGCTCCAGCGCACAGGCGATCTATAATGGAAGATAAATTAGCTGAAACTGATAACACTAAGCACCGCAACTCACCACAAAGCCTGGCAACAATAGAAATAATTCGTTTTTCATGGAGCACCGTTCACAGCTGGTCTGGAAATATTTTTGATGTTTTTTGTTGTTGTTCGCTGCTTATTGACGTTAGACACAGTAAAGGTTTATGTTTGTGGGTTGTTGTCTTTTGAGCTAGATACAATGTGTCTATGCTTGAAGAAAAAATAAATTGATAATGCCCAGACCTTCCCTTGCGCAGACGTTCCGTATACGTCTATAGGCATATATGCTGATTCCCATACATTTATGTTAATGTCATGTGCATTTTTTCGAATGCGATGTTTTGACATGCAGCTAGAGCGTTGTTGGCAGTTCCATGAACCGGGCGCAAGAATGCATACCGCACAGCAATGGATTTATGCGAAACCGTTCGTACACGAACCAAACCTGGACAATTTCCAACTCTTGGAGGAAGTCGTTCCGGAGCTGAACGATGGAGGTAAGAAACACTTGCCTTGCATTGGAATGCATTAGTCTGGTCATAGATTTTTCGGCTGATTTGTATGTGGTTTGTTTTAGAATTTTTAATTCGTGCCATGTACCTGAGCGTCGACCCGTATATGCGTATCTACATGCTGTCCCAACCCGTCGGTAGTACCATGATCGGGGGACAGATTGGGCAGGTGATTGACAGCAAACACAGCGAGTTTCCCGTCGGGTCGTACGCCTTCGCCCAGGTTGGATGGCGGACGATCTCAGTTTGCGATCCGGCAAAATTTGAAACGAGAAAACCATACGTGCTACCCGACTTGCACGGGCTGCCCCTATCACTAGCGACCGGAGTACTGGGAACTGTTGGAAATACGGCCTACTTCGGGTTTCTTGAAATTTGTAAACCTCAACCAGGAGAAACGATTGTGGTCAGTGGAGCAGCAGGAGCGGTCGGTAGTATCGTGGGGCAAATCGCTAAAACAAAAGGATGCCGAGTTATCGGAATCGCGGGCTCGGAAAACAAGTGTCGATGGTTGAGGGAGATTGGATTCGACGAGACCATCAACTACAAAGCGGAAAACCTAGCATCTTCGCTCAAACGCGCGGCACCAGATGGGATTGACTGCTACTTCGACAACGTCGGTGGCCAGACGGCTGAAGCGGTCAAAACGCAGATGAAGCAATTCGGTCGAATTTCCGTATGCGGTACCATATCGATGTACAACAGTCAACCGGTAAAGGTAGCCGATCCGCAACTAGATTTCGTCTCGAAACAGCTGATGCAGGAGGGCTTTAGCGTGCATCGGTGGACAGATCGATGGTTCGAAGGAGTTAACCAAAATCTACAGTGGATACGGGACGGAAAGCTCAGGTATCGTGAGACGATCACCGAGGGGTTCGCAAACATGCCCAATGCTTTTATGAACATGCTGAATGGTGGAAACATCGGCAAAGCAATTGTTAAAGTTTGAAATACAGAAATGCATTTTTTTCATCAAAACCATTCCGTTGAATTTGTAACAAAACAACAAGCTCCAAAAAGTGTCCATTACTTGGGCCCTAAACTCGACTGAGATAAGTAGGTAGCATTGTCACTCTGCTGATAACAAAATACAATTATAGAAACGTTGATTCCTATACACAATCATCCTAGGTTTATCAGCAGTAGAAATTGCGTCGCAAGTGAGCAAGTTTGCCCGTTGTTACTTTCGAAAAACGGGCAATACACTCGACTGATTCAAAAGGACGTCACTACGGGCCCGTTCAGCTGCGTTTGTTTACAAACATTATCTATTACCACAGCATTAATTACAATGAGTATGGTCGGTTTGTAGATTTCAGAGCAATTAAAGCATTTTTTGTGTTTGCACTTTTTAGAAGGATCGTTGACCCATATCGCGAGGCGCTACTATAGCGGCGACGTCGCCAGAAAATGGATTTACGCCAAAGCATTTCGAGGAGAACCAACTCACGGCAACTTTCGTCTAGAAACAGAACCCATTCCGGCGCTCCAGGAGGGCGAGTTCCTGGCCGAGGCGGAGTATCTGTCGGTCGATCCGTATATGCGTCCGTACATGCTCGCCTACCCGGAGGGTGCATTGATGATCGGTGGTCAAGTGGCACGCGTTACGAAGAGTGCCAACCAGCGCTTTCCCGTCGGGGCAAGCATTTTCGGTCAGTTCGGGTGGCGTACGCACACCGTTTGCAATCCGGACCGACTGGAGAAGGACAAACCGTATATTCTACCCGATTTTGGTGGCCTGCCGAAAAGTTTGGGCGTCGGCTTGTTGGGTATGCCGGGCAACACAGCTTACTTTGGAGTGAAGGAAATTTGCCAGCCCAAGGCGGGCGAAACTTTGGTGGTGAGCGGTGCGGCCGGTGCCGTCGGCAGTGCGGTTGGCCAGCTCGCGAAGCATCTGGGCTGTCGTGCGGTGGGCTTGGCCGGTTCCGATGCCAAGTGCGAATGGTTGCTAAAGCTGGGCTTCGACGGTGCCATCAACTATAAGCACAAGAACGTTTACGCCGACATTAAGCAAGCTGCTCCGAAAGGCATCGACTGTTACTTTGACAATGTCGGCGGCGAGATCACTGAAGCGGTGATCAAGCAAATGAACCTGGGCGGTCGTATTGCGGTGTGCGGAACAATTTCCAACTACAACACGGCGGTAAAGAAGGTGACCGACCCGCAGCGGCAGTTCGTGTTCATGCAACTGCGGATGGAAGGATTCGTTGTGTGGCGCTGGAACGACCGATGGATGGAAGGCATCGAGGCCAATCTGCGACTCATCCGCCAGGGTAAGCTGACGTACGAGGAAACGGTCACCGAAGGGTTCGATAAGATGCCATACGCATTTATCGATATGCTACGTGGAGGCAACACTGGTAAGGCAGTGGTAAAAGCATAAGATTGCCTCGGCTGCGTTGGTGTGTGTATGTCATGTGTAAATGCCAACATTGTTAATCGCTCGGGGAGCGTAAATAAAGTGATTGCGTTGAGTTGCTAGAAGGACTTGTTTCTTTTCGATACGCACGGTTGGTGTCATGGTTTTATCTCGAAAATGGATGTACGTCAACCGGCCGGAGGGCGAACTGAAGGAAACCGATTTCCGGATTGAAACCGAAGAGCTGCCGCCGCTTGAGCAAGAAGGTAGTTGATATTTGTTATTGCTTTGTAGTCATCTCCCTTTTAGTACTGGAATTTGGGATTTTGCTCCTATCTTTGCAGACTTCCTGGTCGAGACAGAGTACTTCAGCCTGGACGCAGGGGTACGCGGGTAAATGGAGATCGGTTTGCTTCCGGTAGGGAGCCCCGTGGTCGCATTCGTCTGCGCCCGCTTGGGATGGTGCACGCACGCAGTGCTGCAAGTGGACGGGCAAACGAACCGGAAGCCATACATTGTGCCCAGCCTGGAGGGACATTCGCGGTCCCTTGGCCTAGGAGCGCTTGGACTCTCGGGCAATACGGCATACTTCGGCTTGTTGGAGATTTGCAAACCGAGAGCGGGAGAAACGGTGGTGGTGAGTGGCGCAGCCGGAGCCGTCGGCAACCTGGTAGGACAGATCGCGAAGATCAAGGGCTGCCACGTGGTGGGGATTGCGGGAACGGACGAAAAGATACGCTGGCTGAAAGAAATCGGCTTCGACGAGGTAGTGAACTATAAAGCTGGCTCGGTACGTGAGCAGCTCGCCAGGGCGACGCAGCGTGGTGTGGACTGTTACTTCGACAACGTTGGTGGCGAACTCATCGAGATCGTTCGACAAAGAATGAACCTGTACGGACGCATTGCCGTGTGCGGAGCGGTAGCAAACTACAACAGCAGCCCGAGCCTGATCAGCGACCCCCAGCGTGACTTCGTCACCAAGCAGCTGCACCAGGAGGGTTTCGTTATTTTTCGCTGGCAGCACCGCTGGATGGAGGGCATCACGCAAATGCGCGATTGGATCAAGCAAGGAGAACTGGTCGCCCGCGAAACCATCTATGACGGTTTTGAAAATGCGCCCAAATCGTTCATCAGCATGCTGCGGGGCGGTAACATAGGAAAGGCTGTGGTCAAAGTGCAATAAAGAGCCAACGTAAACGTGTGCCTGCTACAACTCAGTCTTATTGAACATCTTCGTTGTGATATTTTTGGTAGTGGTTCTTCAGTAAACACTTGTACTGAAATCGTTTATCACATTTGGTGCAGGGGTACGGCTTGTCGTTCGTATGGATGCGCATATGCACTCGCAGCGTGTAGGCGATACTGAACTTTTTGTTGCATATACTGCACACGTGCTTCCGGTCGTTGCTATGCGTTTTCATGTGTTTCCATATGGCTCGTCTGGAAATGGGAAGGTTAATAAAATAAAAGATATCAGCAGGAAAAATCACACCCAAAGCGACCTACTTGTTCCGCATCAGCTTGCCGCACACCGTGCAGGGTAATTTTGGCTCCTCGTGGTAGGATATATGGGTTTGGTAGATTCCTTGTGTTTTGCACTTCTTCCCGCACACGCTGCACGTAGCGTAGAAGTAGTCAGTGTGCCACAGTTTTTTGTGTCGGTTCAGTAGTACCAAGCCCGTGAAGGAGCTGCTGCAACCTTCTTGGTCGCAGACGTAGGGTCGAATATCTAAACGAGAGGATACGCAAGAATTAGATAGACGATATGCACAGCGTTGGACTGGAGTGGGCACTTACTGCCATGTTCATTCAGGTGTGTCTGCAGCTTCCAGTTATCGTATTGTTTTCCACAAATGTGGCATGTTATTTTGGCACGTTTATACGATTTCTTATCCTTCGTAACAATTTGGTTTTCAGGGGCCGTCATTGCCATTTCCGTAGGAGTCACATCGCATTCTAATTGATTGTACGCTTCTTGTTTTAGTCTCATTTGGTCAAGTAGAGATCGTGCGAATTTGGCTAAATTTTCTGCTGAAAACAAGTTTGATACACTACGTTCGTCTTTCGATAGTTGTTGAGCTACGAAAAGAATCTTTTGGAAATTGTCGATCACATCCAGCAGTAGGCAACAGCTCTCGCAGGACCATCTCTCCGTGGGGCATGTATCGTTCAACTTGAACACTCGCAGGGTCTCGTTTTGCGTGTGCGTTCTTAACAACATTGAGTCATCCAGCGAGTGGCATAAGCAGCACCTGTCTGGTTTTGAATCACTGTTTGAAGCCGTCTGCTCGTGTGACGTTTGGTCCGGTTGGGTTTCGTTCGATGGCGTTTGCTCTTCCAGGAATTTGGTTATTTCCATCAGAATTTCTGGATCCGGTTCTTCTGGCTCAAGTGGTTCGCGTGGTTCAGCCGTTTCGTGCTGGTCCAGCCCGCAAGTATCCACATCCTTTCGATCGGACGGCTGTTGGCTTTCGCTGCCGAAAAGTTCTGTTCCAATCTCCAACGAACCTTCCAGACATTGCTCACTATCCGTTACGATGCTAGCGTACAGATAGTCAACCTGGTGTTTGTGCTTAACTATGAAATTTTCGCACTCTTTCAGTAACAGCTGGTTGCCGTCCGACGCCCAATCGCCCAGCTCCAGGATGACGAAATCCTCCATCAACAGTCGATTGGTTTTAAAGCATGCATTGCGAAACTCGGTGGTCATGAAAAGTAACGAAGCACAGTTTTTGCATATTTTAGTCAGATTGTCCTGCTTAGTAACCTGGAACGCGGGGAAATGGAAATGATTGGTTTATATGCGTTGAACTAAACACTTCGTTACGGTACTGGCATGCGTCACTCCCGCTACTTACGCGTATCGAGGTGCATTCGAATATCTGGTGGGCGATGCTGTACTCCTTGTCGGAAAATATACATTCCAGAAAGTTGTCGTCACACACTCTCATGCACAGGCGGCATTGATTGGGGTCGTTGATAGCATTTCTGCAGTTCGGAAAGTCCATATTCGGTCGCTCACGTGTGCACGAGAAGAATACGGGTTCGTGGATACCTGGAGGAACTGTCACCTCGGATTGTACTTCATTGCCACAAGCCAATAGATGTATCTGGTACCAAATCTACTCCATTGCGCATGTGCCGCATGTAGAAAATCCATAGCTACAGTACAAAGCGAAAAAAAAACAAAACAGTGTGTATTGTTGCGTTGACATTGAGCGTGAAAAAATTTGACGGATGGAACATGTTATTTTTTTCAGAAACATGGAAGCATGCTGCGATGCATCCGATCCATTCAAGTGCTTTTTATGGCACATCATTTTGGGGAAAATTCTTCTACCACGAACTAGCAGAACTCTGTACTCGGAAGAGGGGACATTTTCTTATCGTAGAAATGCTGTGATTAATGATTAAATTACCGCAGTGTATAGGTTGTATACGAACGTATTCCAGGGTCGTCATTTTTGATAATGACAGAACGCTACTGAAATAGCAGCAACATGTCAGTGGTCGAGAGTTGTTTACCTCTTCTGGTTTCCTAAAATATCGGGCTCCGTAGCTCAGTTGGTAGAGTCTCCCTCTCTCAACCCGAGTGACGTGGGTTCAAATCCCGCTGGCCCG
>JAOEFI010000001.1:845408-868304 GCA_034621735.1 Anopheles plumbeus | reverse complement strand
GAGAGAGAGAGAGAGAGAGAGAGAGAGAGAGAGAGAGAGAGAGAGAGAGAGAGAGAGAGAGAGAGAGAGAGAAGGAAGGATTGAGCGCGCCCAAGTGATAAATACACAACCACTCGTTCTCCTCTCGCCTGTCTCGGCCAGTCTGCTGTGTGTGTGTGTGTGAGTGTGTGTGCGCTCATATACTTGCATACCGCGGGTTTTGTAAAAGTGCACCGACGTGATGCCAGCGAGTGCACATACCATTTACCTACATATCTAGCCCATTCGTTATCGTCCTTACTGTGAAAACCCGACGTGTGACACCGGAATGTACAAGCTATAAATAGGAACAAAATTATCATACCCACACACAGGGGCAGACAGAGACAAAGAGAGAGAGAAAAAAAGAAAGAAAGAGATAGAGAGAGAAAGAGAGAGAAAGAGAGAGGGAGAGAGAGAGAGATGTTTCGGGGCGATGGTTCGTGTTTTCGACGAGGTTTTTCGCAATTCGAGGGCCGCCAGGGTTCCAAGAACACACTCGGCGGTTCGATGCTGGCGTGGGCATGGGGTGCGGTGAAGCCGGAGTAGGCGGTTGCGGGGTCGTGATGTTTCCATAGGCTGGCTGGTTGTATGGTTGGTTGGTTGGTAAAACAGACCTGCGAGTACATTGCAGCGTCAAATCCATGACCTCCACAAACCCCCATCGACCCCTGTTCACCCCACTGTCTGCCCTGCCACGGCGAAGGACATAGAGCGTGTGTCCCGAAGCCGAGCGGGACTCGACTTGCCAAGGCGGTGTGGTCCCGGTATGTAAAGCTATATGGTTGCCGCTGCCAGGAAGCACCCGGGACGTTGGCAAGGCGACAACACCAGCGTGCGATGTCGGGCTGAGTGTCTTCCCTTTCGGTCGCACCAGCACCGTGCCACTTGTGCCAGGTGTGTATGAGTGAGGGGCCCGTGTGTCGAGGATCGCCGAGGACTCGCACAACCTGGTTCCGGCATTCCGAGGCCTGTGTATGTATACACCGCTACCCCTTTTTGTGAGCGCGAGGGGGGTAAGGGGGGAGGGAGTGGGGGGCATTCTCCCACCCTCCGTCTGTCCGTTGTTTTGGTCCCGAAGTCGGGTGTTCGGGAAGTCGCTGTCGGGAAATGTGCGGTTCGCCGTAGTAACAGCCTCGGTTCTGTAGTAGTCCCACACTCGCAGTCGGACTCACAGTATGTACATGATTGGTACATCACCCCGCATCCCCTTTGCGGGTCTCTAGGGTGGGGGAGGAAACCGCGGGAGGGCTAACGATGGTCGGCCAGATGGTCGGCTGGGTGGATTTCGTGGGGGTAGATAGATAGACTCCGTCGCAACCGACCTCGGTTGCCTTCTGGGTCGCTCGTTGACCCGCTCGGCGCGGAGGAGCTTCGACGAGGCGGGAGGCGGCCTCTGGCTGGTTGATTGGTCGCTGGTTGGTTGTTGGTTGGCTGGCTGGCTTGATTAAATGGTGCGGTCCCCGCCGGTTGGCTGGGTTGGGCGCCTGGTTCTACGCCGTTCGGTTGGCTGGGTCCCCGGATCGCGGCGAGCGTTGGTTGGCTGGAACGGTGATTGGACGGCAGCACGTCGTCACGGTCACCGGTGTGTGAGGGGGGTGGTGGGGAGTTGGATGGGACCACATAGGCACACGGGTGAGCATACGGGATATACTCCATGCCATGCGATGTACTAGCGTTGTCAGGGTGTGGATGGGTGGGTGAGTTGAGTGGAAGGACCTTGAAGGAAGGCTGAGCATATGCGTGAGGCGCTGGGGGAGGGGGATAACTAACTGGCGAGGACGATCGCTCGGGCCCAGGCCAGGGAAAGGGATACGCACAGAGCACGGAGTTCGGCGTTCGGCGCAGGCATGTCGGGATACCGATTTTCAACTGAGCAGGCAGAGTCGTAACCAACGGGCCGACAGCCGAGGCAGTTGTCGACCAGCAACCCGTGGAAGCACAGGGCCAAGCCAAGGAACTCGGCTCACAAATCGTCCAACCCGCGGCGCAAAGGGGCGTGTGCCACTCGTGTGCGTGTGTGTATGCGGCCGTGTGTACTCCACCATCGTATATTTAAAGTAATGTTGCGTTTCCATCATTATTTAGTACAATACTAGATCCCGGGCTGTAAAGTCGCAGAACCTTGTACCGTTAGTGTGCCACCGTCACCACAAGCCACCGCTCCCCCCTGCCCAACCAGGGGCTGCCATTAACCACCACGACCACCCCCACCATTCTCCTTCCACCATACCGCACCGATCCTCACCCACCTACCTACGTCCAGATTCATCCTCGGCCGGGAGATTCTAGGATCACTCCTAGAGATCCCGGAGCATCCCTCCCGTAATCCCTACTCCAGCATCTAGCACGGTCCATATTTGTCCACTTAGATGGACTACTGCACCTGCTGCTGCCTAGACCTGCTGCTACCTAGGTCATCAAGCCAACATCTAGCGGTTCCGTTACACCGCTGGTTGCGTGGCGTATGGTGACCGTACCTATTGGGAGTGAAACGTGCCAAGACCGCTTGAGTTCTAGCTGGAGTTCTAGCCCGGCCGAGATCAAACAGTTGTAGTCCGCCCTTGTGTCCGTTACATCGGTGAAGCGATCGCGAAGCGGTGATCACCCAAGTGGCATCGGGATTACTTAGGCTTAGGCCTAGTGCTGAACTCCAGCCAGATCTGCGTCGATCACAGCGCGTCCGCTGGGAGATCCCGCCCGCCTACCGAGTGCCGTGTCCGTGCAGTGTTGTTTTGGATTTTTACAGTTTTTCCTGCGCCAACATCGAAGCTTCCTTGAGAGACTACACCACCCGGATAGGACAGAAAACTGGCATTAGGGCCCACGTGCGCTGGTCGACTGGCACACCAGAACCCCTTGCTCGGAACCCCCTTGCTCGATCCTGCCGCCTGGTGTTGCCGCATCCATTGAGAATGTAAGTCCTGCGAGGGCGATTGTACGGCCAGGACTGATGGTGTGTCTGCGGTCAGCAGCAGCATCACCCCTTCCAATCCATGCACCAAGTAATCGCGAGTTCGTGCAGCTGTGTGTGCGTGTGTGTGTGTGTATGTGGCAGTTGCCCAGCGTTGACTTGTGTGCTGATGCTTTTTCCACCGCTCTCGGGGTTGTCTCTGTGCGCGAGAATTCCGAACTAATTTCCCGAATCGAGCGTTGCGACGCTATGTGTGGGGATATTTTTTATCTGTTTGTTTTGCAAGTCAAATGCTTCCGCGCCGTATCCTTGTGCCACTGTGTGTCTGTGTGTTCGAGTGTACGTATGCCCCCGGTGTGTGTGTGTGTGTGCGTGCGTCAGACGATGTAATTGCGTATAGGGTGGGGAACGAGATAAATAGAGAACCAGAGCTTTTTTATTCCGTCCGTGCGGGGTCTATGGGATACATTGGGGGAGCCTTGGGTGAGCTCCAACGCGTGACAAACACTCACACACACACACGCACACGGGACCACCGCATGTGAGTGACGCATTGGTAGTCGATGTAAACAAAAATGCATCTCCGCTCGGTGCTCGGCGAGCTGGCATAGTGTGGTCGCCGGCATTCGTGCTCGGCTCGTGCTCGCTCCGGTGCAATAAGTACAGCTCGCGTCGGTACGCGGTCGTGCAGTGTGTGGCGGCGTGCACAGGGACTACACTGACGAAGCCCGCAAGCCCGTGACCATCTCGTCGGTGCAGCAGCAGCAGCGGCAGCAGGCCGCAATGACACCACATTATCGGCCAGACGGTTTCAGTCCAGCCTATCCTATCCAGTGGGCAGCAGGCAGCGAGGACGACGACGACGACGACGACGGCTCGAGAACGAGCGCACTGGCAGAGAACGCGTACTCGCTGCCCGGCGTCGTGCTGCTGCCATGCCGAGTCGAGACCATTACATAATTGCACTAACGTGTTATTCTAATCATCCCAGCCAAAAGCAAGCTTGCTAGCAGCAGTCGCGCAAACCCACTGCAGGAAGTTCAAAGTAAGAACGAAAAACAGAAAAGAAAATCCCAAAAAAAAAGAAAAGAAAAACCCAGTGCTATCCGGAACCGATCCGGAAACTAGTTTCCCTGCAAGCCACCGCAGGACTCAAGTGACACCGAATGTGTGAATAGCCAACACGACGGTAGTTGCGCGAAGCCGTCTGGCTGCAATTTGTTTTGTTTTTGCGCCACACAGTTCTCCTTCCACGCAGAGACGTTCGTTTGAACGAATTCGACTGTCAGCAAACAGAAAGCGGAAGAAACAAAAAAAAACATAAAATTAACCAAAACAACCATAAAACAGTACCAAACAAACAGCGAACGGAAAGGTTTGGCAACTAGTCTATAAAATGTAACAAGCGAACAAGAGAAAAAAACAAACCAAATCAATTGAAAACTACATCTTAATGAGTATATAAAAGTAGATATATGTATATACATGCATATAGAAAGTATTAAAGTATGTAGTCGGCAAGTCCAAACACCCGTTAAATGATTGACCAAACACCCGTTCGGCAACCGTGAACGGAAGCGATGAGTTTGGCTTAAATATAACAGTTTAAAGTAGCAAAACAAAATAGAACAGCAAAGTTAGAAGAACGAAGAAAACAGTTGCGTAGTGAATTGTATCGTGATAGCCAGCAAGCAGCAGCAGCAGCATCGCAGTTCATGTACCACTACTGCTCCTAAGCCGACCCAACACCGACCACTGCCAACCAAGCGGCAGCCAAGGACACCGAGCCTAGAGTACGTAGTGTGGTACACCCTGCACTAGCTGACGTACCGACGTAGTTTGAAAACCGACAGAGGTTAGTAACGGGCCTTCGATGGTGGTCCTGCTTTACGGCGCAAAATGGGTAAAAGTCACTCGTTGTGCCGTTGTTGTTGCTGTTGTTGGTGATAATTGTGTCCTTTGGTTGTTTGTTCCTTTTTTTTTATTCTTTATTATTGTTCATATTTTATTTTCCTTTCGTTTACTTAAGCGTTTAGATAGCATTTCATTTTCTTTCCCCGCCCCCTTTCAGGTGGGGTTAGGTGGTTGTTCGTGCTCTTCAAACGCAAACAAATAGAGAAACCCCGACCAGGTATTAAGTAACGCTATATTTAGGTGCGTCCTAGCATTGTCCTGTGCAGGCAGTACTATCACTCGAGGAAGAGAAGGGGGGAGGTACGAAGTGGAGAAGGGAGGGGGCTAGGATAAATGAGTAGGATGTGGAGTGCGGTGTATGCACCGATGCACCGAGTAGCCGTGCCCGTAGTACCCGTACGTGTGTGTGCGCCCCGTTGTTGGCTCCATTTGCCTCATTGGGCCCGAATGAATGCGCTCCACGCTCTATTGGGTCGAGGCGACGAACCGTGCGCCCCCGGGGCCAGGCCGCCATCGGCACACGGAGCTACCTATTTTTAAAAGGCACCGGAGGGTTGCCATGCACGCCAAGCGAACTCCGGTCCTTTCCCTGTCTGCCTGCCCGCCTGCCCGCCTGCCTACGGTCAACCTTGCCTGTGCTGGCAGTTGACATTCCGGGACCGACCCACCGCTTCCGACAAACCGCTTCCGACGCGACACTCTTTCCGCGCGAACGATGGCGACACTCAGGAGTGTCGGTATAGTATGCGGAGATGCACATTTTTCCCCTACCACGCACGAGCCTATGCACGGTCCGACTTGTAGTGGTCCTTTTTTGGGGGGAGGGGGTGGGTGGAGCCCTTACAGGATAGCCGCTCTACTGGTCCTGTTGAGATGGCTGAGTGCCTGTGTGTTTTTTAATCCTCTTGTTTGGCCATTGTTGGCTTACAACTACCAGTAAACCACCACCCCTTGGAGAGGGTGTGGATGGAGGGGAGGGTAGGGCAACCCAGGATCCGGAGTTGGCGATGGCAATACGATGGTGTGATGCTGTGGCAACGGCTATACCAACACGGCTATGTAAGCGAACGCAACGCCGAGCGCACGAGGACGCTCGCTTGTTCACTCCTGCTCTCTCTCTCTCTCTGTCTCTCTCTCTCTCTCTCTCCCTCTCTCTCTCTCTCTCTCTCTCTTGCCCCCCTCTCTCTCTCTATTTCTCTCTCTCTTCGTCATGGTCCAAAAGGACTCGACTACCGAGAGGAATCGGCACGCGGCAATCGTAGCGTGTGGCCTTTCGGGATGTAAAACCGAAAACATATATTCCAACACTAACCCGTCCTCCAGGAAAAACCCCTTTCCAGAGTTTTGGAGACGAAGTTAATTTCTTCCCGTCTGCCGCTGGGTGGCGCTACCAGCTATCAGCTATTTGCTACCACTTGTGGGCCAAGTGCCATCTTGGAGTGTGTAGCGGCCGCTCCGATGGAGCATGAAACGCGATGATCAATCGCACGACGACGGCCGTTCCAGCTGTAACTCGGAACACGGAACTCGTGTTGGCCGGCGCTTTCGAAGAAACCCCGGTCCAGGAAGAACGGGACCACCGGATGACCGCGCGTCCTTCCTTCCTTGCGAGAGTGGTTGTATTTCCCTTTAAGCTGCGGCCATGTACCGTCCAAGGGGTCCAGTCCGGTGTAATAATGCCGGAGATGAAGTCGGATCGATTAGCAGCTCGCCCGCATCCAGACAGAAAATAGGCGATTAGTGCAAGACGTTTCACTCCGGCTCGGAATCCGGCTACCGGGATCACTAGCGAGGCCCTCTGACGGGACGGGATTACTGGTGTAAATAAGCAATCCTTGCTCGGGCCACAGGACAACGCAACTATGTGCTGCATGTAAACCGATCGACCGTATGTACAGGGCTGCATGCATGTATAATGTGCGCCCGGCAATAACGAGCTTTGTAACTATGTGGACGCGCACCTCCGGCTGTACTGCCTTATGTCGTCATGGACCCGATTCGGTTCGGTTTCTGACTTCTGCTTCGAGCAGAACTAAATAAAAAATATGTATTATTGCCGAATCGGTTTCCGAAAATCGGTCGCCTCGGCTTGGGCCGGACCGGTTCGGTTTACATGGGTTTTATGTTTTTCCTGGCACATGGCCACCCCGTCTGGTACATAGCGATCGGTGTTGTCCGACCGCCGACTACACATTGCCCGCACGTACCTGTGCAATTGTATAAATCTAGGCGCAACCACCCGTCCCCATGTAGATTGCGAAAAGAACACCCGCTGGCGTGCACTGCAGCACGCAGCTATATACCGAATAGCCATTCTAGGTGCGTCGTTCTGTCCCCCAGTCTGCCGTCCAGTCTGTCACCCACGCCAGACATGTTTATGTAAGACGTGTGTGTTTTAATTTATTCTCGCAATCAATATCGTACAACGCGCAAAACTAATTACATCGTCCCAGCGACTCCGCCGGCTGCCGGTGCCCCGGCTGTGTAAACTACCGCCAGCCTGCACTATCCGTGGCTGCACCCATGGCGTTTGCATCTAGATCCGTTGGGTGCGTTGCAGGATGCGTTGAACCTGCCCTTGTTCGGGTCGTTCCGTTGCATCGTTTGAATAGTTTCCGACCGGAAAAGCGTTCCTTTCGGTTTACATTATGTCCCTCCGAGAGGTCCATACATGGTGGTCGGTGGCCGCCTAATATCAGTGTGCTCCGGCAAGCAGCGCAAGATATTTTCGGAACCACACAAAGCGGAGCCCTTCCATTGGATCGAGCAGTATTTACAGAACACTGTGGAGGATCTTGCCCACCTAATGTATGTGCGCGGTGTACATGGTATACAGCGGTCGGGCTTTATCCACCCGTCAGTAAATAAACGGGGGACTCGCTGTAAATGCTTGCGCGGAGAGACATACCAGTCCGCCGGACCAGTCGATTTCCGTCGCACATCGCCAATACTGTGCCACTATGTGCACATCCCGGAATCGCGATCGCAGCCACACATATAGCAATCATCCATCAGCACATCCCGCAGAAAAGCCTCCGCAATCCAAATCCAACCCAAAGTGTGCAAAAAGGGAACTTTTTCCCCCACTATAGTGTCTTGAAAATATCCACATATATACCTCGCCGGCTTGCGGTTTGCCAGCAGCAAGCAAAGTCGATGTACATTTGTCTCACCGCGAACTGTCTCCGTCCGGATACATGCACGTCCATCCGCTGGCGCCCTTTGTGGGCCCCCGGGAGGAACCGAAGGGCCCACATAGCCGGTGCATCGTAATTAAACCAATATATGTACGATGTACGCCTGTACATGCGATGCGCTTGGTGGCGGTCCCTTTCGGCACAAATGCGTCAAACGCTTGCACCTTCGGGAACTCCGATTCGCCATAAAGCTTTGCACGATGGTGTTGTATTAATTTTAAAACCAGATTCCCCCCCCCCCCCCCCCTTTCACCCTTTTTCCCTAGTGGACCTCACCCCTAGTGGAAACTAAAATTTGAGCGTTTTGCGGAAGCGGTGGAGCGGTATTGTAACAATATTTCCACCGCTCGATTAAATGAGAACTGTGCTTCCCGAGTGTCCTAAAAGCAAATGAAGTGTATTTAATTCCCTATAAGTAATCCCTCCCTGCATAGAGATGAACGCTGCAGCATGCGATATTGAGGAATCAAAAATGAGACTTCTATGAGCGAAAAACGATCGAATGAAAACACGATAGTAAAATATGATATACAGGATTCCATGGGAGGAACATTCTACGCTCTGTATAGCAGGTTCAGTACTCATTAGATGCGTTTATATGTATACTCCTGTAATGCAAACTGGTAACGTTTAGGTAACTCCGTCCGGTTTGCGGTACATCTCGGGAACCAGGTGGAATGCCTTTTTCCTTTCCACTCCTCCGGCATTGCATTTTCTTCTCCGCACCACCCCGCGTCGGGCATTGATGTTCGGTTTTTTTCTTTCTCTTATTTATCAAATATCTCATACATTGAATATTTTCAGGCATACCAACAATCAATCAAACTCTTCTCGTCCGTTTTCAATCAACCACCAGCGTACAATCAAATTAACGTGTGCAACCACAGCACACCCTCCCAACCCACGCGTTGCGTCCCAAGCACACAAACGCCAAGCCCGTTCGTAATAATGCGTCCGGAAGCGCACGCCGCAATAACTATTGCAATCATGCCGCCGTCTGCGGTGCGTGCCGGGCGGCCGTACGCTAGTACCGACCGTCGCGCTTCCTTACCCACCGCGAAGTGGATGAGGAAAGTAAGGATCAAAGTGCACCGACGACGACGGGTAGCCCGGGCTACCGATACTCCCGTAGACATTGCGTCCTTTGTAATACTAAGCACTAAGATGAGCAGAAAGAAACCCGGGGCTTAACATTCCAAAACTAGTGAGCTGACTTTCGGTTACAGCTAGACCAATCCGAAACAGGCAGTGCGCGTCACGCGTCCCGTGCGACAGTGTGTATAGTTTCTCCTTGAGCTCGTTAGATTATACCACGCATTTATCTAACAAAACCTACAGAGTGAGCTAGTAACGTTTAAGACATATATATTTATACATATATATATATATATATATATATATATCGCAATATTTACGCATCACTGGTGCTTCTTCTTAACAAAAACCGTAAACTAATGATAGAGAATTGCAATAATGGTTCAACTCTTCATATCGTCTTGGCTTGTTCGCGACCATCCCCTATCCCGTAGTGCGCGAACTGTAAAGGTTCTTTTACCATATTTATACACCTTCGACCGTAGTGATATCGTGAGGGTATCGACAATTTGAACTACATGCGCTGTAAGCATGTAGCGCGCAATGTGTGTCCTAATACACAATATATAGCTTTTGAAGTCTTTAAAGTTATATTTATATATAAGTACACATATACGTGCATTACATTTTGAGCAACATCAACTATCAACCTAACTGCTAATCGACCAGTTTTTCGAAATAAAAAGAAAAACCATAAATTATCGGGCAATTATGCCAAGTACGATGTACCATATGTAAGTATAGTCTGCCAGGGCCGCACATCTATCGTCCGGTTTACACGGGAGCAGTGTGCGAATGAAATGAAATCTTGGAAGCCCATAAAGATACTGGATTGAATTGGAAATTTCGAATAGGCTCGGCGATACATCGATTGCTTAACTTTAGGCGGGTTTCAAGACTTCATTTCTCAACAAATCGCAACGGTTGGTTCGTGGTTGCAGGTCCGTTTGCTTCGTCGATTTAGCGTGTGCCTTTTTTTTAGAATCGTACTGTCTATTGTTTACTGTTAATAATCAAAAGGAATGCCACGATGGGCTAGTCTTTCAATTCTTCAGCTAGCGCTTTTCCTACAGCCACTCATGTGCTGAAATCGACGATGCTCAATACGAACAGTCTAAAAGAGGCTGACGCGTAAACCTCCCCTCCAATTAGTGCTGGTCTCTAAAAATGTCAAATAACGATTGTTCAACTACGCTCCTATGCGGTGGAAAATAAATGTCCCTGTTCTTTACATTCCATAACGAACTATGATACAATTTCTCCTCGGCATGGCCTATCGAACGTTCTGTCCCGGAAACCCGCGTACCAACACACCACGCGCGATCGATTCTCTAAGAACTAACGACTCCTAATTGGGCCAGTTGCTAACCATTCCCTTTCTCTTCTTCTTCCCTTTCTTCTTGTTTTCCCCTTACCGGGGTTTTTCAACAGCTCAACAATATTGGTATTATTTCTGCTTCGAGCCATGTCTTCATCACCAACATTACCACTCTACTCGAGCCGCTATCCGACGCCGAATGGCTACCCACAGATCAACGGAGAAGTCGACGCACCGCTCGACTTCCGCAAGGTGGAATCTTTACGCAGGTAAGCAAGGGCCGACTGGCGACAGCCACTCCTAGGGCGGAAGGGCAAGGGCAAATGCATCAAATGGGGCCTTTCTTTCCAAATTCGCTGTATTGCTACGCTAGAACTTTACTTTGTTTGTCCGTTACGTACCAAACCAAACCGCGTACAGTGTACGTTTTTACAGAGTAATTCCGATGGTAAAACCCAGTCCCTCTTAGCGATCGTAAAAATTTGGGCACCTTCGGGGGTGCGAAAAAGGGTTTGCCTGGCCTGACTTAATTGTTGCACACTTCCTATCCCCAAACATAGGTGGTGCCGGTGAGATAGTAAAACGAGCTGGGCGCGACACGCACCCGAAAACCGAAAGAAAAAACACGAAAGGAGATCCTATCCGAATCACAGCATTTAGTGCACGGTATTTCCAGTGAAGTGCTTAGCCTAGAACCTTGCGCGTTGCGTGCGTCCAGTCCAGGACGGTTGGTGACAGCTATATCCCGTAGCCATCCAATACCACATCTAATTACCGGCCATCTACAATAGGCCACCGAGTAGTGTTTTTGGACCCAACTAGTTATCTAAGTACTCGAATGATAAAAACAAACATGGCGTCTTCGTATGGGATCTACTCCCTGCTGACGGATGGATTGCGCGAGACGGTTGAGCTTTTTTATTGGTACCTACCGTGTCCAGTGTGACCAGCGTCTACCCGTGGACTAGACCGACGTGTATATAGACATACAGTTATACATCCATATATATACAACGTATATCTATATAGAAATATACATATATAGTGTGTGATACAATAAGAGTGCCACGTCCCTAGTGCGGCATGACCTGTTCGATATGGTAGAACGGCGTGCGCGGAGTGGTGATTCCGAATACATACATTGTGTACATTACGGGCGGCACCGGTCGGTCGGTGCCGGCCCTGCTCCTCATCGACAAAAAACTGTGCATAATTAATCTCAACCTGACGAGCGCTGAAGATGCAACCCGCAATCATTGTAAATGGTTCGTAGCGTTTCAAAGTACAAAGTTAAATTAGATGGAGCAATCGAGCCGCCAAGGAAAGCGGACCGCCACACCGGTGGGCCGTGTTAGTATTGCCCTTTAAAGAATAGTTGAATCTTTCTAAAAACAAAACAAAACCAAAACAACATATAGATCGACGCGTAGGCTGCTATGTTTCTCAGTTGTTCATATCAACGAACGATATTTATCGGGGCGAACTATTTTCGACCGGTTGTTGTTTTCCTTCTCTTCAACAATTACCTCCCTCCCCCCATTTCCCCTTCGGTGTACCCGTGTACGAACTCGGACCTGCTTACCTCGAACCGTCATATATACATGTATCATGGGAGAAGAAGGAAACACAGAACGAAAGAACAACAGGAAGGCGTGGGATGCGTTGATCCTTTCGCGCCCACAGGCTCCGGACGCTATATATCGATGCCTATCAATTTTCCGAATGGTTGTGGTGCCAGTGGCCTGCTTTTTTGGCCAAACCAGCAAATGCGCTAGAGTACGAATCTCCCATCGCGAGACCGGAATGCAAAACCTCCGGGTCGGGAAAAACCAATGAAAAAAAAGAAACGCCAGACCCGTTATGACTGTGACTGTAACAATAATAAACAAATCGCACAAAATCCATCCAAAACTGGCCCAACCCGACGGGCCTAAAATGCAAACCAAAAACACCAGTGGCGGCTACTGGGTTGACGGAGAGAGATACAGAGAGAGATAGAGGGAGAGAGAGAAAGAAAGAGCTTCAATCAAACAATATTTACTCGCCTCACACAATCAACTATCAGCCACGGGGGTGTGTGGGCGTCGGCGGATGTCGGACCCAGTATGTTCGCATTTTCCGCCCGCCCGCCCTACATCACTACCACCAGCACCTTCACCACCCTCGAGACCATCGGCACGAACGCATTCCGTCGAATGTGACTCCACTCGAGTGGTAAGTTCTCTTGCTAATATTAACACAGATTACCTCAATTCTTTCTCATACATTCTCATATACGCTGACAATATGTAAATAAGTTTGACAGATTGAAAAACTGATCGATTTTTCTCGATCACATGAAGTGTCTGTTACGTTTGGGGTATTATTATCATAACAGTGGAAAGGCCGAACTTTCCTGTAAAAAGAAGGTATCGAATGAATTCGAAGGATGTCCTACACCAGCGTAGGATTAGTCTATCAGCAGCCGGGAAGATCCGGTCGACTATTCTACCGGATTATTCTATTCTACAATTCATCCATGCGTTGTTTTCCCGCTTAGGTTGGGACCAAAAGCCGCTGCAGGCCTTTCTGAAGCAAGAGTAGGGTTAGTTTTCTTTCGCACCGGATTCGGAACCGCTTTCCGGGGGGAGCCCGTTCTGTGCCGGGTTATTTGCCGCCCAGAGTCCGCCCGCAGGAGGTATCGGCGCATATCTAATGGCATTACATTGTTAGGAAGTGATCGCATTAGAAATACGCAATTAACTTCGTAATTGCAAATGGACATCAATCCCAAATCGGTGCAGTCGATCGGCCGGCTCTCTTCATCCCGGCTTCGGGAATCTTGTCCCGAAATCGCATCTCCTGATGCACGAGCCAGCCGGGGGAAGGTCTAGAGGGCAGCAGGTGGCATTGCAGTCGCACCGGCACGAGGCAGACTACTCGAAAAGGAGGACCCGCGGCATAATAATGGCAGGGTTGTTTCATCTTTTGAAGGGGATTAATGGGAGAGTGCTTCATACAAGTGATTCCACCAAGGGTTGATTGCACCAAAGGACACATTTTCAGAAAGGGGAGTAACACTGAGAACAACATTACTGCAGCTCAATCTGTGTCAATTGTTGTTCTCCATTCGGTCGAGTTTTCCGTTCATGATAGCCGGTGGAGAATGGAATCACTCGGGTCCAAAGCTAACAAACAAACAAACGCAAAACAAAACTCACACCCGCAAAATACGCCAACACCAAACGAGGAGATCAATCGCTTTTCTTCGGGAAACTGCGCACCACCCCCAACTATCAGCATTGGAGGATCGGGTCGGAAGCGTTGGCAAGGGTGGGATCTATTTTGTGTAATTAAAATCTTCTACTCGAAACGGATCGGAACACTGACCCTTGCTCCTCGGCTCTTCAACTTCGTCGCCCATCCTTCATCGCCTGTCCCGCGCCGTCCCCACGGCATCTACTTGTTCTTACTTTCTTGTCGTGCGGGTTAACCAGGAAGCAGCCTTTATGGAGCATTGTGGACGGTTTTCCTTCCCCTGACTGACTGAAAAGCAAGCGCGACGACGAGTGGAGTGAGTGTTATCATGTCGGGAAATCCTTGCTCCAAGACTTGGAAGGAAACACCAGAAAGGAAATGCGGAAGCGAACGGTACAGAAGAAGAAGAAGAAGAAAAAACAACACCAAAATATTAGTAATTTTTCAATCAAAACTCATTTGATTGAAACTATTGATTAAACACCTCAAATGCGCGCACGTCGAAGTTGGACGAGCCCCGTCCCCGTTCGGGCCCGTACTACCGTGCACGATGCCTCCTTGTGTTGTGAGTCCTTCCTGTTTTACTGTCCGACCATATTGTTTTGATTTCCTTGCCCTTTTCTGCCCCGGCGCGCTGATAGAACACCCCCTTTGTGCCACGCTGATTTTGTCCGTCTGTCATCGCGGGCCTATAGCGATCAAAACCTCCCCCACCCCATCCGCTCGATGCAATCTTTCGCTTTTACTCGTCCTGCGTTTTGTTGCTGTTTTTGTGTGTTTTTTTTGCTTATTCGCGTTAGTTCGCTCTTTTTGTTTCGTTTGTTTTTCTTTGGTTTTTCCGCTGGTGCAGTTTCAGTGTCCGGGTTTTTAAGTGGTACTGCTGTCAAAAATCCGATTTTCCACTTGCGACGTTTTGGGAAGAAGTGGGAGATAGCACTTGGTGGAAAATGCAAAACGTTGAATTGAATGAAGAAAGCAAAACGAAAAACAGAAACCAACATGAAACAGAATTACGGAACCATTTATTGTTTCCCCAATTCGCGCGCATATTTCCGTTGTTCCGCGATGTGTCTTTTCCCATCACTCTCTGCGGGTGCGGGAGGGGTGAGAATGATTCCTCCTTAAATCGGACACACACACACACACACACACGGAAAAGTTCCATTCGCTATAATGATTATGTTACGTCTTTCTACACATCAACGCCAGCTTGCGCGATTCCGATTCGCTTTGGGGGTTTTCTGATTTGATTGCGCGCCCATTTTTATCACCTTTTTGACTCCTTCCGCCGCTGGACACTCCGACACTCCGCCAGCCAGTTTCCCAATCGTGCACCACGTCCAGTACATCGCGCTCTACCACCAACTGTTTCTTTCACCCGGAGTGGTGAAACAGGGTAGCAAAGTTTGCGCGGTCTAAATTATGCACTAAGCGTTGCGCTGCTTGCAAACATCAAATCAAACCAACCCACATTCGTTCGTACACACAGCCACACACACACACAGACACACACAAAAAGGCCAACACATCGCACGGTCGGCGATGAGGTATGCATGAAGTATGCGCTTCGCGATGAATGAACACGTGACGATACCTAATTTCTATTGTCTATCAATTTTCCTGGCGTGAACATCCAGGTTGTCCAATCCACCCCGCCACCCCACTGACACCCCCTTGTTGTGTTGTCTGCTGTCTCGCGCTATCTACCGGCCTCCTTACTACCAGTTCCAATCAGTAGCAGGCCGGAACACCCATCCCCACGGACGCGGGCCAAACCGGAAGTGAAGCGTTCCGGAGTCGACCCGAGAAGGACACGTCGGCCGCGTACATTCGCGGTACGCAAATACTGCGTGTGTGTATGTGTATGTGGGTTGGGTACGAAAACGAGCTGATTTCGAGCGGTCGTTCCCGCCATTCGCCCACCACCCCTCCACCCAATGGACTCTTTCGCAAATTCGCGAACGTTGTGCGGGATGGGTTCCGATAGAATTTAGTTTGAAAAGGTGATAATCGAACAGTCACTGATTTTGACATTCACTTACAATTTGCGCACACCCGCCGCCCCCGCCTTCACAGCCCCATGCGCACGAACAGCCCGAAAAAAAACCCCTTCGAAGGTGATTATGCTGTCCAAAAATGGCGGCCAGCTGGGGAAGGGGTGGTGGATGGTTCCAATTCTGTTTGCCGTTCGTTGCTGTTGCGTTTTTCCACTTTTTGCTACAAACACCACCCCTTCAGATTGCAACTGTCCGCAGTAGAGGAGATGCCAGGGTAGGGAAGAGGGAGGGAGGGCTGGTAGTGTTTTTACAGTTACCATTTATGCTGTCACCAAGGTGAGGCGCGCCCGGCAGGCAGGCAGGCAACGAAGGCAAGGCTGTGGATACTAGAAGGCTGGTTGCGCTGACTAACAAATACATAATTATAGTTGATCACTGCGGCTCTGTGGTCCATCGGTGTTGGTATTTTTTCGTTTCATCCCTTTCTCTCTCTCTCTCTCTCTCTCTCTCTATCTCTCTCTCTCTCTCTCTCTCTCTCTCTCTCTCTTCATGCCCGCACATTTTTAGTGGTGGTAGAAACACGTACGAAGAATATTCTAGCAATAAATAAATTTAAGGAAAAAGAAAAATAAAGTAAACAAACGTACCAATCAAACCCAAAAAAAACAAACACAGCTACAAAAACGGACAGCTTTATCGATTCCTGACGGTGAGTGCACACACGTACGCGAGTACTGTATGCTGTATCCCTTCGGCATCGATATACCGTTCAGCTAATTAGTGGGTGTAATAAAACGCGGGCGATCGAATGGATAGAAGCGCGTGTAAGAGCTGCGGTTTAATGTTAAAATTGTGCACTCACCCACAAGCGCACGAACGCAGGAACACAACCCACCCCCGCCCCGCCCGCTGGATCGCTTCCAGGAATCCTTTCCGGCGCGGAACGGGTCATTATTAATCGACCGTTCTCCTGTCGGTTCGCTAGCTGAAATCGTCGCTGTGTCGCGTTGTCGTCCTGCGGCTGTATAGAGCGTCTCGTTAAGCCTGTGTGTGGCATCTCGCTGCACGTTGCTCGGAAGCGACCATTATCGCCGTTGCAGCCAAGGTCATGGCATTTAGCACAGTTTCGCACGCACGAGCTGACCACCGGCTGCAAGCAGTGTGTGTGTTTGTGGCGCAGGAGTGCAAGAGTGCAGGCGACACCGGCTCGGGCAGACGTCGGCGTCATCCGCGCGGTCCACCGCATCGAGCCGCCTGCCCCATCTGGCACCTGTCGTTCCCGAATGCGGAGCCCATCGAACACGCGGATGACTGTCGGCCACGGTGCGCGGCGTAATCTCTCTGCCGGCGGTTTGACGGAGCTTTCGGCGAGCTGGGGATGAGGTGGGAGATGGAGTCCGCACGTAGAATAAGCGCGCCCTTGTTTTCTCCCGAAACCGAGAGAACTGTGATGCTGTATATATGGCCGCACTCAGTGCGAGAACGCGCGGTAGTCGCGCTGTATATACGGTGTAGCGATCTCGCGAGATTTGACCGAGTGCAGCACACACGAGATGAGGCGATCGGCGGATGGTGGCGAACATTCCGCGCGGATGATGCTGCCGCGATCGCCCACGCATACAGCACGCACACGTGGGTGCGGCGCGGATAGCACGAAACTAAACTGTCCAGTGTGTACCATAATGGGGCTGGGAGGCTCTCACTTGTACCAGCTGTTCAGTGAATCAGCCTACCATACTATATTTGCAAATCTTGGCCAATGCGCGGGAGCAGCAGTCTGCTCCAGCTGGATGTGCGTAGACGTTTGTTCTCACCTCACCAAGCCTTCTATACCAACGACGGTAAAGAACGTGCATTATTAGGTACACACACACACACGGAAGGAAAGAAGGGGGGAGAAAATGAAACGTAACATTGAGGTACGAATATCCTACATACACATTTGGCGGCCCCGTTGAAATCTAAATAGGCCCGGTCCTTCCTTTTTTCCTACCGATGAACCAATACATCGCACGGAGCGCCAACCGAGATTTACCATCATCATCATCATCTTCATCGCGGTGTTTGATGATGCGCTCTTGCTGTGATTCGCAAAAAAACAGAAAAATCGGCCAAACGACACTCTACGACGGTACCAAAACGCGTGCTTAACCGACACGATGCTCAAACACCGTACAATCGCTCTCCTCTCTCTCTTCACTCTCTTCTCTAACTCTCTCTGTCTCTCTGTCTCTCTCCTCCCTCCTCTCCTCCATCCATCTATCGATCCTCCCCGGTCCGCTCCACTGCGTGTGCTAATCTCTCGCTCTCATTTAAAGTCAGTCGAAAGGTCGTCCCTTCGAGTGAAGTAATGCAAGATTTTGGCACAGGTAAGTGGATTTTCGTTCATTTGTTCGATCTCTCCACGCACAACGTATTAACCCAAATCACGGGGTAAACACACCCACACACACACACACCGCTCATTGGTGCGTGGTGCGCCGACCAGTGGATTTGTGATGCTGGCCGGTGGCAGTGATGGTGGTGCTGACAGTGGTAGGAGGCTGCGTTTTTCGACTGGCCGCTGCGTGTTTAACAGTCGCACTTCTAACTCGCGGTAATTTGGATAACCTTGAGTCGCGGTGCCCATAGCAGCGCGGCAATAAGTGAGTGAGGTTCAGTAGACGAACGCACTGTCTCCCTCCCATCTCATATGTTTTTATTGTGCGGCTTCACTTTTTTACTTTTTTGCTACGGCCAAATATTCCGTTTCTCCAATCAGGAAGGAGCAAGAATCGGCCCATGGCCAAACGCGACCAAACGCTGTCCACTAGCGACCTTCTACGCATACAAAAATGGTGTCACCGTAGGGCCAATTTTGCAACAAATTCAGAAAAGACAAAAAAAGAGCAATTCAAACTACGATCGCAGCACGCACATGTATGCGAAACATTATTTGAAGCTGTCTAGAACAGCTCCCGTCATTTGTTTCTTACGTTTTTTTTAAACCTGTGTTTGTTTATCTTCCAAAATACGCTCGCACGTTACATTGTCACGTTGGCGAATTCGCTTAAATCGCCAGTATTCCGTCTTCTTTTTTCCTAATTAAATCAAACGTATCATTCACCACCGGCTCTTCGGAGAATTGAATTCCGAGCTCATCCGCCTCCGCCAACAACATCAGCAGCCCGAGCACCGCGGTACCGTCTCTCATACATAATTCATTCAAACCCGGCCGGGTTTACAAGTGCACCACACCGTTCGGTGTACGGCGGATTAAAAAACATCTAGTGCGTCTCGGCTATCTGTCGTCACCCACCACCCGCCCCTGCCTACACACCGACGAGAGCGGCTCAAACTGCCATCCCGCCCATTCGCCGCACGCATACAGACGCGGCCCGGGAGCGTGGCGACGGTGTGGCCCTACGGCGCTTTCGCAGACGGGCGACCACGTCAGGCACACACGTGTACGTGAAGGCCCCCCTCTCCCCTCTCCGTCCACCCCCTCCCCTCGACCGAGTAGTGTTTTGGGAGAGTCAGGGCTGATTCGGCCAAATTTGGCAAAGTTCAACAAACGTAAATTTGAGAGTTTTATTATTTTCTCTCCCAGCCCACCCCACCCCACCGCCCATCCCAACAGCTCGAACCTTCGAGCAATCATTGAACGTGGACGCACTACTGGACCTGTTTCTCGTTTTGCCGCCTCGTCGTCGAACGTTTCGGTATCATTTGCAGTTAATTGGCTCCGTTGTACCTCTCGCTTCCAAGGCAGCGGTCGCCTAGGGTTGCGAGAGAGTTATGAAAGGTGGGGGGTAGGGAGGGACCCATTCGGAATGAGAATCAATGCCTTTTGCACATTACTTGTTCTTTCGTAGTTGCGACCGCCGAACTTTTTGTGAAGGGATCGCTCGCGTTGACGTTGAATGGGTGTGCAAACAAATGCTGTATGTAGTACAAATATAGGTACAATCGGAAAAGGAAAAAAAAACATGAAACAAAAATAGAACACCATTCCTACATTCCCTTCCGCGGCAAGTTTAATAGAAAACAATTATAATGGATGTTTCCGGGTAGACAATAATTGGTCATTTAAGAGAACAAAACCGAAAACCGTTGCACCAGCTAGTGCCGAACCATTTTCAAGCCGAAAGCAACAGGCCGCCCCCGGGGGCCAACTTCCTTGCCACAATTCTTTCCTGTAATTCTTCCGCCTTCCGCCAACAAAATCGGCGGCCAGTTGCAGTTAGATTTCAAATCATCCGGGCGAGAATTTACAGGTTGCGAAAACCTTGCCCATTGCCCGCCCTCGGCAAGGGGCACCCGGAAGGGTGAGGTGAAACTTGGCGAGCAGTTCAAAATCTGGTTTGGCGTGGCCCTAGAAAGCTGTAGGCCCCGGTTTTCTGTGTTTGTGCCGTGTTGCCTTCTAACAAGCTCTAGGACCGGCACAACTAGCTTTCACTGTTATTCGTCATAAGCTTTGACATCAGCTTCCAGTGGATGACCTCCTACACTCCACCGAAAAATCACATCGGAGAGGATGCTGCCACCTTTTTTCCTTTCTTTTTCTTTTCTTCCCCGAGAGGAAAAGGGTAGAAATTAGGGTAAGCGACGGGTCGGCGGCGGTGACGGCGGCGGTGGCGAAATGGCGTGCCATTTACAGCGAAAGGAACAGGTTTGGGCACCTTGCATCACGGCCGGCGCAACCCCCTCAACCCGCGCGCCCGCAGCTCGGGTTTGTCCTCTCGAATATCTTCCTCGAGACCTCCGGCACCGTTCGAAAATGGTGAAAAGGTTGAATTAGATTAATATTATCGCGCCCAAGGAAAAGGCAAAGAAAAAAGGAGCACAAGAAGGAGAGGTAAATGGGCGAGGTACGACGCAAAGCATCTGGCGAGAAGCGGGGTAGGGCAGCTTCGTAGGTACGACACGCGGTTGGAGCACGGGAGGAGCACAGAAAAGAAACAAAAAGGGTAATCTTTTAAATTTCGCAAAGGACACACATTCGCGATGTTTCACGAAATGCGAACTATCGGGTGAGCGACAAAATTTAAAATTCAAATCGTTCCGAAGCGATATATGGGCCCCCGGCACGGTAGGTCGGTGGATTGGTGTGTTAGAAAAACGGCGCGCCGTGGAGGATGGGAGCGCGAGGCGCTGGTACGCGGCAGGTATGGCGGGCGCGGGCTCGGGGGGATTGCCTTGCACACACATGGGTACGTTCCAGTCGGCACCATACATAAGGTAGGATTTTGCGTTCGGTCATCCCAACGCCAGTGAGGTGACGATCGTCGTGATGGTTGTTTTTTTTTGCAAACACCGAAACTCATTTATTCGTCCACGCGTAAACGATGAAGGTGTATAAAATAGGACAGTGTTTGTCAGTACTTTGAGTAGCCGTTCGGTTTTTCGAGAAAACAAAACCCAATTAATGTCGTACCGAGAATGAACTAACCCTTTCACGTTTGTTTTCACCGGAAATGCCAAGATCTCGTTTCATCTGGTTACTTCGCAGGAAACAATTTGTTCAAAACGTGTTCTTTGCAACTATAACGACCAAGCGGCTTTGGATCGTCATTCATCTAGTTTCGAGTAATAAAACAAATAGTTTCGTTGCTAGCACAATAGCTACGCAATATAAATTTTCGCGACCCTATACCTTAACCGGTGCCTGCACTTTACGCATTCGAAAACACTGCCTCAAACTTCTACGAAATGACAAATTGTCCGAATCTTATTATCACAACATAACGGCACCATGGTCACCGCAGTCTGCAGTCACCAGAAAAAAAAAACTGGTGCCGATCGGTCTAGTGTGGTCCCTTTTTTTATAAAGGCAACGTTTCTTCGGCAGGCGAACGCAGGTTAGAACAATGCAATGTTCTATGTGGTTCTTTTTCCTACGAATTCGCATTGCACAACGTTTTGTCTTCTGCGCCCTCACCGGCTTCCCCACCCGACCTTTTTCGCTTAGTCAGAATCGTGATCGAATTGGTGTGGACAATTTAGGCTGGACTGAGGGTTGTAAAGGAAAATGATTTCAATTGTGACGTTGTTCTTAGTATAATTTGACGACGTATAATTTCTGCAAGCGCTTATCGTTCTGTTCAGTTCCGTTCTATCGTATCTTCAGTGAACATCGATAGTGCTCTACTTGTCCCGTGCGGTTTTCCAGTCTTTTCTCCAGTGTTATTCGCGCTTCTTCTAATAAGCGGTCCTCGTGTGTGTGTTTTTGTGGTGTCTGTGCATCCAAGTCGTCCTGTTCTGTGCTGGCTGAGAATTGTTTGTTAGTTACATTTACCTGTTGAATGTGGCGGCGTTCTATCGTGCCATCAATAAGCAGAAGGTGGTAAGGTAAGAGAAGCTAAAAGAACCCCAATTATAGTTGGATGATACTTGAAAGATGTCAACGCAATCGTTTCATGGATCGTACGATCAAGCGCCAACGCGCACGCACGGCGTACCACCAGTTCAGGTGATGCTTTTTTTTCATATTCTCCACACATATCGAAGTGATCATAGTTTTCGGGCTGTGTCCCTCACGCGTTTTACCTCCTTTTTTGCCATCAATTTTTGTTCCACGAAGGTTGTTTTTGTTTTTTTCTCCCTGTGTTAATTCCCGTTTATTTTTCAGCACACATTCACTCCACCAATGTTCCGTGTTTGTGGTGGGCTCTCTCTCTGGCGCTTTGGCAAAACTTTCATTTCGCGATGTGTTGTGTGCGTGTGTGTTTTGCCAAGGTTTAGGCGCTTTAGGCATTTTCTTTCGACTCGCGCGCGCTTAGGTTTTGTCTTAATTTTCGATTTTTGGGCACAATCGGTACACACACACGTTACGCAAAAGGGCCGTGCGCGCCGTGTTGTAGCTGGATCGGACTCGGGCTCGCGATCCGGTTGCGGGGTGGGTAAGAAAGGGCCACCGTCGGGCGAGGAATGTAACTGTTTTGCGTTTCCGCTCGTTTGAAGACTTTCCTTTTTTCTGTTCGGAAAAGGGAATAGGGCGGCCCCCCGGGATAGGGGTTGTTGTTTTTATTATTTTTTTTTTAGCGCTGGCGAAATGCGAACAGCATGAGATGTGGCGAATATATGCGCTCTGTGTGTGCCTTTGGTTGTGGTTCGACGTTCGGCTCTCCTCCGGGTGCTGTTGCTGCGCCGGAACCGGTCCTAGAGCCACCTAATGTCGCCGTTTCTTTCCCCTTGGTCCCTTTTTTCGCCCACCCGCCGCCCCCC
>JAOEFI010000001.1:826842-845308 GCA_034621735.1 Anopheles plumbeus | reverse complement strand
AATTACATCGACCCCCCCCCCCACCAACACCCCCCCCCCGACCACCAACAACCCGTCCATGAAAGCTACCCCAAAGAACGGCTAACGCGAGCAACAGCGGAAACGGTCATCGGATGACGCCATCATCCGTCGCCACTAGATTAAGGCGCAGAATGGTCGAAGACTATAATGCGCTCCTCTTTTTCTCCTTTCGCGTCTTCGGGGTGTGTGCCGGAGGGGTTTGTTTGCATTCCACCATTATTGGCTCCCTTCGTCAGGAAGGGGCGGGCACACCCGCACGAGAAGGACTGGCCGCGCGACAACCTTCAAGATCGTGTGTGTGTGTATGGTTGTGCTGCGTGTTGTTTGTGCACCTTTGTTGCTGCAGGAAACATTTGAACCACACAACGCAAAAAAATACCCCACGAAAATCGTAAATTTTTATTTTATTAGTATGGTTTTCTTGTTTTTTCTGTTCTCTCCAGTGCTAATATCCCGCCCGTCCTCCTATTACAAGGACACAATGACGGTTTAGGTTGTCAAATTGTGAGAAAAAAAAAACGATCAAAAAAGTTTCCTCCCTCTTCCCAGGACTGCTGGACGCGGACGATTTGCGATCGGTTCGAATCCAGGGGTCGGCAAACCGTTTCTTTTTTTACGGGGGCCATCACACCACAGATCGTCAATATATTTCCACACACATCGTGGGTCGTGAAGGTGTGATGGACTAGAATTGAGATTATCAGTTATGGTGCTTCGTGTCTGTGGTGGTGTCTAGAAGTCTGTAATGGGAACATAGCTTCCACACTTTCATTGCCACTCTGCAACAAATCCTCCCCGGGATTGTATTTGGTTTCATCTCTCCAAAACAGTCAATGAAGGAACTAGGCTTTGATACTGGTTATCTGGATTGCTGGTCCAAGATCAATGGTAGGTCCAAGATCCATTTCCCAGCCAAGGGAAACACTGGCTTCGTCCTACAGTGGTTTGGTTGCTGACGTCGTGAATATGACGTGGGCTGACGCCTGCACACAGGTTCCCTGATAGGAAAATGATTCATCGACGAGCATATTCTGATAAGCGATCCAGAAACAACCCTTATCTCCTTCGAGCCGACGTGTTTGCTGATTGACCGCTTTGGCGGCTGATAGTTGGAGTGTCGTAAATCAAAGCGCCAATGTCTTCCGCTGCCGAGATTGAGAGGGGAGCTGTGCCTGCCGGTGGACGGCCTGCAGATATTGGCGACCTCTGGCAGAATCCCGAAACTACAGCAGCGCGCGCTCACTACCACCCCACCCCCTCGTTCGAGAAAGAGGTATACGTTCCTTGTGCGACCCCGGAGATCGCGATCCTCTCGGGCCTTTTTAAAACCAAGTCGACGGTTATAAATTTATGTAATTTTTTTTTCTCATTTGTCCTCGGTCTGTGTTCGCGTAGCTTATCCGACAACGCGCAGTTTTATTGGTGGGTTTTCAAAAGTTTGACATCGGTATAGACGGGCGGCGGCATCATCGGTAGAAATCGGCCAGCTATAAGTGAAAGCATGCATCTTCGAACGTTCACCGAAAAAGGTGGACCCAAAACAGAATGAGATAGGGAAGGAGGGAGGAGATTAGGAGGGGGAAAAAGGGAAGAATTGGCGAAGAAAATGGGATTGGATGAGATAAAAAAAAACAAATCGAGAAGGTGGAGGAAAGAAGAGACGCGGTGGCTGGGCAAAGGGAACCAAACGATATTAGTGAGCAGAATGGAAAAATAAGCTGCCCCGTAAAGGGACACAACTAAGATAAGCCGAGGAGCGCGTTAGGACATTGATTGGGCTTTGCTGGGGAAACAAGGGCGTGGAGCAGGAGGGGAGGGGGGAGGGGAGAGTCTCTGATCATGGCTCCTTTTTATGGCCTTTTTTTCGAATATGTGTTTGACAAAAAGTAATAAAAAAAAACATACAGAAAACCATAACCGAAAAGAAACGGAAAAAAGAAAAACAATCCCGAGCGCAAAGGTTAGGGAATACAAACTGGTTTTGGGACTGCAATCAAACTTAATGTTAATAATATGTAAATATTTGCAAATTTCTAATTCCTGGCTTTTATTGATGTTTTTTTTGCCTCATAAGGTTTTTTCTTCTCTTCCTTCTCCCTGGTTTGGAAATGTGTGGTTTCCAATATGTTTATTTAATGTCCGCTGTCCGCCTTTCGTTCGGCGGCAAGTTTCAGTGTGCCCACACACATGTGTGTTGTGTGTACAGCACGCCGTGGGTTCCGCGAGAAATCGGTGAAATATTTGAAAAAGGGACCCGGTGGGTGTGCAGTTCTTTTTTCCACTTAGTTTTTTTTTAAATTTATTTTTGTCATCCCTAACTGCTCATTTCGCTGTATTTCATTTACCCATTTTAATGACACTCTTCGATGTTTCCGGGTTGCTGCTGCCCTCTCGCGCGCGACACCCAGCATCGATTCGCGGTGGAGCCAAAAAAAAAAGGAAAAGGATCGTGTCGTGGCGGGGCCGATCATTATCGATACTGAAATGGGGGTTTGAGAAAAAAAACCGTAACCAAAAAATAATAAGAGTGTCCCAAAAACAGAGGCCAAGGAACTGCAGCAAAGTAGTCCTCCCCAAACCCCCAACCCCCGACACCCGAATTCCTCTTTCCAACCTCAGGCATGTCTTAAGTCCCGGACAAGCATGCCAAAAGCAACGTTTTGCGTCGATCGGTTCTATTAAGTTACTTTCGAATATTCTGAGGGAATATTCGCAATCGTTATCTGTTTCTTCCGATCGACCGGTTTACTTACGCCTGTTCTACTTGAACTCCTTGGTTGGTAACTGCTCCTTGAAGTGCATTTGAAAGAGCGGGCGATGTTGATGCGGTGATCGTTGCCTTCAAAGTAGATTTGAATCGAATCGTTGACAAATAACTCCAGACGCTTCTGGAATCATCCTCTCTTGATGTCCTCGAACGCGGGTTCCATTCCGGACGGCTTACCTTCCTGGCTGGCCCGGGGCATGACCGAGCGTCGTTTACCGCAGGACGAATTGGCATGGGCTGCTGTTTTATTAGCCTATTAATTTCTACAGTTTCCACATACTGGACTGGAGTCCGCGTCCAGCTTTGGTAACGATCAACAAGAACCGCGCGTCGTTAAACTTGTGGAACACGTCATCATATCTTCGCCAACGGCCCCCAGAGAACCCCCTGACTTCTGCACTTGTTAAATGTAGTCTTCCTGGGCACACACACACACACGCGGGCACACACAAACGCGGACACACACTTGATGATGAATCTGGCGATTAGCATCATGGAAAATAACCAAAACTTCTTTTTAGCGCTGGCTTTTCTCACATTTATTGAGTGATCAAAATTGACCATACGTTTTTCTCTACGCTGGATCTCCTCTGCAAACGAACTTAAAAAACCGAGCCCTTCTTGGCGACATCTCCAGGAAGAGAGGGAGAAACGGAGAGTGAAAGCACGCGGTTTGCGATAGGAAATTCCGACGATTGCAGTGCCTAATTGGAAGGGAGGGTGGTACGCTAGTGCACACATTTTCAACGGAGAGAAGAACCCTCACAGTCCACCGGAAAATCCGCCACGGCATGGCCCAGAAGATCTACCGTCTTCGGTGAAGGGGGGGAAGAGGGGGAATATATTGAATGTCCTATCCCATTAGGGTCAGATCGTGTGCTTCTCTTCACAGCGCGCCCGAACCACAGTTATCGTGGACGGTGTGGCTTTTTTTGGCTTTTGTTGTCTGTCTTGGTTTGGTTTTTGGTTTTAATTTTTATTAGTGAATTTTTTTACGGCCTAAATACCAATTAAAGGTTTGCTGCTGTTGCTGCAGCACTGACAGCGAAAGATGAGGAACGGGCGGTGTGGCGAAAACGACGACGACGACGATGAAGACGATCCACGGACGACTTTCAAATTGGTCCACTGGTCTAGGCAGCAGCAGCATGATGATGGTCATTGAATTACAAAGTAGATATTTCGGGAGCCCCCGAGAATCGCGCACAAATTGGCGAAATGATTGGCGGAACCGCACTGTTTCTAGCGTGCGCAGTGTGTATGTGTGTGTGGAGGCAGCGATAGGAACAGATTGATTCGCTTTGTGTCGCTGCCTGGTCGCGAACCTGTGGAGACCCCACAGGGCGTCAGATTGTTCTGTACACCTACCGGGGGAAAAGGTTCACGAATGGGCAATTTTTGTGCGCGCTTCCCTCACCTTATCTAGGAGGTATAGCGCCTAATCACAAGAAAAAAACCAATACAACATGCGACGACGTTGTTACGAGTAGAATTATGTTCGGTACAAATTACGGTGGTCCTGCCATCTTCCGATTGCACATGTTACAGAATATGGTTTTAACGGTCCATTTAATAAAAGACAGTACCAAAACGGGGAGTGCAAACGTCAGCACAGCGTGATTAATGTTACATAAATCAACAGCGGGCGCTACATTGCCTCTTGAGACTAGAGCTACTCTACCTGCATTTGCTGGGTGTTTAATTAGTTTCACTCCCACACCACCCCCCTAATTGTTTGTACAATGGGTGCACGATATGAATTTTTAATAGAACAAACGATTAAAATATTTATTAACACATCATGCAGACGTAGACGTGAGAAGGGAATACTGGGGGATGTGAAGGAACTGTTGGTACGGTTCCCCAGGTGCTACTTCTTGCAGAGGGTAAATCTGGCAAGAACGGGGTTTTTCCCGTCCTTCAATATAGGAGAGGTACTAGGAACCCCCCATTCCATGATTCGGGTGCTGCCGCCGTCCTACTGGACTCCGTGGACGCGGTCACATATGCTTCTTCGATAGCATCATCTTCGCCAATCATCAGGTTTGCCATCGTTCCCGTTAGTCGCACTATCCGCGAATCGTAGCAACCGAGAGAAGGGTTAGTGTTGACAGCCCCACGTTTTATGATCGGTTGATTAAAGTATCTCAAGCGCACGACACATATTAATCAACTCCAACTGTTTGTCCTGTTCCCGTCTTATCGCCATCATTATTCTATCAAAAAATCATGATGTGTTCCAGAATGGAGTGTTGCTACGCGTTACAAAATCACCATTCGGTTTGTATTCTAACGGAATTTTCGATATTCCTCTCGTATGTTATTCTGGCGATTGGAGGCCTTTTCCGCAATTTAATGCACAACGCTGTACTGCTTCACCGATAGAAAGATAAATAGATTGTTTATTAAGTAACAACGAAGACGGGGGAATATAATATGCGGTGATATACCAGAGCCTTACTTTCACGTGAGCGTTTCGAAAATAGAATCAACACAAATTGGTCTGTGAGCGCAAGAAAAAAGCGTCAAATTAGGAGTGTGAAGTAAAAGCGAGTAAAACTTCTCTTAAGCTCACCACTTATCACCACACCCCGGGAAAATGGCCCGTGAGAAAGGCGAAAGATTCGCGCGCGCGCCCGCGTACTGTGTTCACAAATTTCTGTGGGAATCGAGAAAAAGACGCACTTCTTTTTGTATTATTCTTTCGGATTTAATCTTCTTCTATCAGGTTGTAATAGCGTGGTTTACCCTTTCGTCTCCCCGCAGGAACAGCACCGACACCGGAATCATGGACCAGCAATACTGTCTACGCTGGAACAATCATCAGTCTAATTTAACAACCGTTCTCACCACGCTGCTGCAAGATGAGAAACTGTGCGACGTTACGCTGGCATGCGACAAGGGAATCGTCAAAGTAAACACAAGAGAAGCCCCCCCCCCCCTCACCAACCTCCCCTCCCTTTGCCACGTCACACGGACGTTACTAACCGCGCTCTCTCCACAACTCTTTCTGTTTCCTTTTCTTTCTTCTGCCCCTGCCACTGTGGCATTTTTTTTTGTTTTGTTTGTTTGTTTTCTTTCTGCAGGCACACCAAGCCATCCTCTCTGCCTGCAGTCCGTACTTCGAGCAGATATTCGTCGAAAACAAGCATCCGCATCCGATCATCTACCTGCGGGATGTGGAGGTGCACGAGATGCGCGCCCTGCTCGATTTCATGTACCAGGGCGAGGTGAACGTCGGCCAGCACAGTTTACAGAACTTCCTCAAGACGGCCGAAAGTCTCAAGGTAGGCTTGTGCGGGCTTGCGGGCGCACGCGACATCGATCGAACGTTCCATTTTTACCGAATGTCTCCATTTCTTGTGTCTTGCATTTACAGGTACGAGGACTGACAGAGAGCAGTGCTGATCGGTATTCGACCGACGCGGACAAGGTCCGCTCGGAGCGGATTCGGGATTCACGGGATGATCGCGACTCCGTCACACTGCCGATCGCGTCCAACAACAATAACAACAACAACAACAACAACAACAACACTATCAGTAGTAACAACAACTCCCTGCATCATGGGCCGCTGCGCGACAAGGAGCTGAGCGAGCACGATCAGCTCGAGCGCATCCAGCAGCAGCAGCATCACCACCAGCAGCAGCAGCACCACCACCACCAACAGCAACACCAACAGCAGCATCAACAGCAGCATCAACAGCAGCAGCAGCAGCAACACCAACAGCAGCAGCAGCAGCAACACCAACAGTCGCATCAGCCGCACCATCAGCAGCAGCACCCGGCGAAAGTGCCACCGGCGGTCCAGCAGCCGTCCCGGAGTGCGAGCATTGATCTGATGCAGTCCTCCCTCGTGGACGAGCGCGATTATCTGCCGGCGGAGGATCGCGAAATTAGCACCGTAGAGAATAAGAAGAAACGTAAAATGTCCACCACCTGTGATAACTCTTCACCCTCGACACCTTCCCTGATGAACGAACGGCAAGGATACGAATCACAGGTGAGTTCTAGGCCTACGCTCTAGCTGTTGTAGAGCGAGCCGCGGGAACCTACACCCGAAACGAGACTAACGTTCGATTTTTATCCTTCGCATCCTTTCCCCCCGCCCATCCTTTGCTAGGCATCATCTCACAGCAGCTTCAAGCAGAGTCCCAAGCCGGACGACGAGTTCAAAGTGAGTTCGCCGGCGCCAGTGCACCCATTGACTGGACACCCGCTGGCTGGCATCAAGCAGGAACTTCCGGAGCTGCCAATGCGTCACTCGCTGTCTTCGGATTTGCTGCAGGTGGGTCCACACCTTCACCATACACCCTCCCCGTGCGTTCAAGGGGAGCTCTCTTATATATGCTAAACAACACCCCCTACTTCAGTTGGCTCTCATAATCATAATATCCCCCTTTTTCGCGCGCGTTGGCGACCAGCCATTGGAATCTGAATCTGTTCTGCGGGTTTAGGTGCGGCGCATGCCGGGAAGTGTATAAGGCTGTTCAAACCACGCAGTGTGGAGCCGCCGCGCACAGCTACAGCCTTTCGCCGGTTGGACTAGAGTTGCACATATACTGGTTAACTTTCGGTTTCCTTTATTTCCTTTTTCTTCTTTGTGGTGGTACATGCGCTGGACGAAATGCGAAACTTTTTCTTAAATGTGTGTTGTGTGTTATCCAACGTTTTTATCCGCCCACCTGCCCAACGTTTTTGGTCTATATACACAGAGTCAACGTTTGGAGAGAAGAGAGTCAAACGTATTTTAGTTGTTCTACACGTTTATGCATGGTTTTCCTTTGACTCTGTCGTCTGTCTTTAGGAAAATTGTTAGAGCCAGGTTAAAGAAATTTGGTGCTTGCTTTCGTTTATCAGGTTTTTTCTGTTACCTGTGCTATGGTATTAGTATCCATTTTTACTTTACATCAACCATCTTATACATTTATCTTCTCTGGTCATCCGTCTCCGGAGCACTAGCTTTGTACATAAATTTCTTTGCCATATTAGTAAACAACAGACGGGGGAAGTGTTGTTGACTACTTGTGATTACAAGGTAAAGTTTTTGGCCTATTTAGTCTGTTTAGTGTGCACTCTCTATCTCTCTCTCTCTCTCTTGCACTGACTCGTCGCGACAACGCACCGGTTCACCGACGACGTTCCGGATTTACATCCGAGCGCTCCTAGAACGCGGGTAATATCACGTCAAGGGCGCGAATCCTCTCTCCTACTAGCCTACTCGCCTGGCTTAGATTCAGCCTGTTCTCGAACCCGCTGCTGCTGCTACCCTTGGTCAATGTTTTGCTGGAGAGAACGTAATGGCACTCCACGCCAGAGTTTCCATACAACTCTAATCCAGTTTAACAACCACCGACCCAACCAAAACCAACCAACCAATCAAAACCAACCAGCCAACCAACCACCAGTTATACACCCAGCTAGTAATTCGACTCTCGGCCTTGTCCCATCAGGCGAGAGAAGAGAGAGAGGGAAACCTTTTAAAAACCGCCTCCTCAGCCTTCGCACCGAAAAAAATATGCACCCCAAAAAGCCTACCACCAACCTCCTGCCCGCAAAACCAACCACCCCCGCCCCCGCCGCGCGCCCACCAAAAATTGCCAATCAAGAGACATGCACTGACACTCCTCCTTCCCTTCCTTATTGTTTGACAGAAAAATGTTTGGGGAGACGAATCGAAAGCACCGTCTGCATCGATCATGTCAGCTTCACCGTCATCATCGGCTTCACCGGCGACGTCGGCGGCGGAGGCGGCGGCGGTGGCTGCTGCGGCGGCGGCAACGTCCTCCGTCGTGCCGCTGCTCCGCACCACCAGCTCCACCGCCTTCTCCCCCCCACGCTTCCCCTCGTCTTCCGCCTCCACCTCCTCCTGCTCCTCCCCCTCTCCATCTCCCTTCACCGCCTCCGCCTCCTGTCCCTACTCCTCTTCTGCGCTTACATCTGCTTCCTCCTCCTCCTCCTCCATCTCTTGCACGACCGCCTGCCTCGCCGCCGCAGCGGCGCACCAGTTACCGGAGCGTCCCCCTCGGGCCTACGGGGACGGCACCGCCGGGGCTGGCAGTGGTGGACTCGGTGGTGGTTGTGCTGCTGCTGGCGGTGGTGTCGGTGGTGGTGGTGTTGGTGGTAGTGGTGCTGGCGGTGGTGGTGGTGGTGGGGCTGATGGTGGTGGCGGTGCTGGTGGCGCTGGTGTTGACGGTGGTGCTGGAGGATTTGGAGCCGGAGGCGGAGGCGGATCGCTGAGCCTGAGGTTTGCCGCCAGCCTGGTTCCAAGCGGCATGGAGCCGCCACCGGCGGCGCTGTCTAGGCATCAGCAACAGCAGTTGAAGCGGTCCCTGGTGGCGTCGGGCCTGCAGCTCGAGCTGGAGCCGCCGCAGCTGACGGTGAAGCGGATCGCCACGTTGTCCCGTGCGGCGCTTGCAGACGGCAGCGGCGGCGGCCCAGGCAGTGGAGCAGGAGGAGGAGGAGCCGGAGGAGAGAGGAGCGCAGCCGGTGCGGCTGTCGCTGCCGCCGCGGCCGCTGCTGCCCTTGCCTCCATTGCCGATTGGTCCGGCAGCAAGTCGTCCTGCCTGCAGCGCTATCTGCTCGCACACAAGGCAAACCTGGTGGGCAGTGCCGGTGGTGGTGCTGGTGGAGTTGGTAATTGCGGTGGTGAGGGTGGTGCTGGTAGTGGCGGTGGCGGCGACGGTGACGATGGTGGTCGCGGCCTCCGCACCGACGGTGACCAAGACGCACAGACTGCCGCCGAGGACGCTATCCTAGAGGCGGCCATCGTGGCCTCGTCCCGCACCGTCCTCAGTGGTGGTGGCCCATCGTCCGTTGCTGCCGCTGCTGCCGCCGCTGCCACCCGCCTAGCCATCTTACCCACCACCTCCACCTTCCGGGCTGTCGGCGGCGCACCCAAATCTCAGCAGCAAAAGCAGCAGCAGCAGCATTCGCAGCACCATCTGTCGGGTGCGCCTCCCGGGATGTTGTTTGGGCAACCTCCACCACCGGGCGCCGGTGCCTGTGGGAGTGCCAGTAGTGGTGGTCCGCCACCACCGCCCTCCTCGCGCAAAGGGGGTCGTTTTCGGCTGAACTGGCTCGACCAGTTCGACTGGCTCAAGTACGATGAGGAGAAGAACTACATGTTCTGCGCGTACTGTCGCCGGTGGAGCGGCGAGATCCCGGACATACGGACGTCGTTTGCCGAGGGCAACTCCAACTTCCGGCTGGAGATCGTGAACCACCACGACAAGTGCAAGGCGCACCGGCTGTGTACCGAGCGCGAGGCGGCGACCGAGGCGCTCCGACTCGGCCGGGCCGCCGCCGCGCACCAGCAAAAGAAGGGCGGCTGTGATACGGCCCAAAATCGAACTCCGCCGACCGAGGGAGGAGACGACGCTAGTGGTCGTGATCCGGGGGCGATCGCATAAGTGTGCCAATAATGCACGGGGTCTCCCCCGCGCTCCACGGGGGGAGGCCACGACTTTCAAGTACCCCCCCCCCCCCCCCCCCTCAGGTAGTGGGTAGTTGTACAAAACAAAGAAGACAAATGTCAAAACCGTAGACCATAACAGGTTGGCAGGGAACCATGTAGTAACGCGTGTGCCTTTTTTGTTCTTAAGAGTTAGACCACATCATTATGTGAACTTTTGGAGGACGATCAACTGTGGTGTCCCTTTGTGCCTTGTCCTTGTTATAGTGGAAGAAAGAGATAGAACTAGAGATAGATTGAAGAAGAGACAGTGAGGAATGAGCACGAATGAGAAGGAATGAAAGAAATAGGAAAACGAAAGAGAGTGCTGGCGGGACTACGTTTGCTAGTGGCTAGCAAGAGACAGGATAGTTTTATGAACGCTAGGACACCTGCCTGCAATCATATCCCTTTCGAATGTCATGGTTGTGACAGGTAGAGTGTAGAGAGAGTAGGGACCTATTATCAGAGCGCGCAAATAGTGCTCCTATCGTTACTCGTTACCTTTAGGAGTTAGTCGTGAACTGAACTCGTGAGTGGCCATATTGGAGAGGAGAGCATACACCCCGTCCCGCGGTTTGTCCTGTTGCCTATCTTCCCTCCGTTTTCCTCACCCCACCCTCTACTTTGTTGGGCAGCTAAATATGAATGCGAGAAGAAGTGGCCACCAGAGCGTAGCCGAAACATATGTACAACTTCCTGCGTGCGTGACCACAAAGCAGAGAGTGTCCGGAAAGGTGGAATCGCCCACTAGGCGGGCGAGTGGGGCACGGCGCGCGTGCTGGCGTCGGTTTCGTAGTCGGAATCCGCGCACAAGCTAGAGGATACAAATTAAACACAATAAACGACAATTTTTATCGAACCCCTTCTCGAAGCGTCATTTCTGCTGCGGAACGTTTGTTTTAGAAGGTGGTGAAGATGTTTCACGTTTTGCTTCCTCTACACTTGGCTCTCGTTATCGTTAGGCGCAAGCGTATGCACGCGCGACACTGGAATAAGGACAGAGGCGCGGCTTGCTTGCTGCTGCCGAGAGGATTTTAGAAACTGCGCCGGAGTTCGTTACTCGCTCGAGTCTTCTTGCTGTCACATTAGATTGCATTATAAGCGACTTTGTGTATCTACACGTGTAGATACAGATACGTGCAGATACCTGACAAGTAACCACCACCACCGTTTCATATGCGGACGGTCGGTGGTGTGGTGGGTCGGTTTCTTTTTCCTGTTAATTCCTCAAAATCTTCGATTGTCGATCGCGGCCGCCCCGGTATATCGATTAAAACGCTAACATTCCGGGTATCCGGGAGTAATAGTAGCATGCGTCGTTTGCCCTATCAAGCATAATTTCATTACACATCCCCATCCATTTCATCCCCCTTCCGCCCGTTCTTTCGGTCCACCAACCAACTCACCCAACCAGACAGGAGGCGGGAGAGAGGAACTATTGGATTAGGGAAAAAATTAGATTGCCCTGGTTTGGCTCGAAATCGAAGGCCCCCGGAAGGGTTATCTCCCAATTCCAGCACGTCAACCACCACCGCCCACCAGAGCCCTCTATTTTCGTCTTCCATAACCACTACCTCACGACATCCGCCCTCCTCCTCCCCAATCATTGATCTGCATCCTTGGCAAATAGGCAAAATAAACAGGCCGAGCTGGGCTGGGCGGTTTGTTGTGTGTGCAAGTCGAGCCCCAGAAACAAAGCCAGTCAATAAACGCCAAGGATTGAGTTACGGCCAGAGGTTACGCTTGTAATGGTCACGGATTTTCCACTTTCGAAACCCAACAACCACCACCACCTATCGGCTTCGCGGGCCAGACGACCGCCGTGTGGGGGGGGTGGGTTGCCATGCGCACGGAAAAGCGCATCGTCGTCCCTTTCCAGCCGGCGGTGGTGTAGTGGACACTGGAACCATAGATCATTATAAATGCATAATTTAATCCCATATCGAACCCAATCGACCATTTGGAGGGTGGGGGCGGAGAGCGCGTAGACGCGAAGACGTATGTGTGTGCAGCAGCCGGACGGACGGACAATGAGCTACCGTCCGTTGTTGTTGTCGTTGGTAGGCCGAAATGCACTTTGGAACTGACCCGGATGCTGCGGATAGGGGGTGGCATTTAGTCCTGTGCCGCTGTCTGGCTGGCTTTGCTGCACATCGAAAGTTGAAGAGAGAGAGAGATAGAGAGAAAGAGAGAGAGATAGAGAGAGAGAGAGAGAGAAAGAGAGAGAGAGAAAGAGAGAGAGAGAGAAAGAGTGGGCGCTAGTTGACGTAATTAGGCTCGACGTCTAAAAGGTCGACGGATGTCCCGACGCATCCGCTTCCGTTCGCGCTCGTGATATGTGCCAGGCTGTCTCTCTCTCAACCAAAGGCCGGACCGGCATTTAGTTCGTCAGGTGGAGTATACGGGGTCGTCCGACTCGTCACCGACGGAAAGCAGCGCAGCGCGCACCGCAAATGTCTCCCGTTCCATCGGGAACAGCAGTCCTAGGACAGGACTTGCTAGAGCAAATAAAAGAAATCTTCCTCACAGCACATCCTCTAAACCCACGGTGAGAGGGGAGGGTGGTGGTCCTCCTTCCCTTTTAGTCGTCTTGCTGGGGAAAACCAGATGGTCAGTCTCCCTTCGACTAGCGTGTGTGTGTGAATCATCGTCGTCGAGAGTAATAATGCTAAACTTGATTATAAAATTATTGAATCAATTGGTTGGTCGTCGTGTGTAGTAGAGCGCGCCCACATGCAAAACACGCCGTCTGACTCCCGCACCCTGTTCCATTACACCAACCCACCCCCGGGTCCGCATTTAGCTGACAGCGATCCATCCCCCGGCCTTATATTTCCACCCTTGTCTTGGATTGTTCTTTCTCTATCTCTCTCTCTCTCTCTCTTCTCTCTCTTCGTTTCTCGCGGCTGGTTTTCGTTTTGTTTTTGCCCTGCTTCTTTTATTTTTCCTAGCCTCTCAAGGTGTCAATGTTAACATGTATGTATGTGTGTAACATACAACACGGGCCTGGCCGTCTAAAACAAACCTAATAAGATGTCAAAATTATATCCTGATGAGATGGATTCCTGTATGGGGTTCGACCACCGAAAGTGGTGCGCTACCACGACCACCACCACCGTCACAATCACCTTCGCTACAATGCTACAAACCATGTAACTAATCACTTCATCCTTGAGACCTTTTCCAGCCGTAACGTTTTCTCTAGTGCGCTGAAGTTTGTGTTTTGTTCCGTTGCAAGTTCGCCTCGCCCCACAATGTGTGTTGTTGTCACATTACAACTTTCCTCCTTTTTCACAAATTTCAACAACAACAACCTGCCGGCAAACCAGCATACTAATTCGTGTCCCATTGTTTTTCTTTTATTTCCCTCCACCAGCCGATACCAATCAATCTAAACACGGACGATATGAGTAACATTCTGAACCCCGGCAACATCGCATCGCTCAACGAGAGCGGTGATAGCGAGGCCCACCTGTCGCATCCAGATCATCCGGATAATATCGATGGTGAGCGAACAATACACACTTTCACGTTTCTACTCCTTTATCTGTACTCCCCCTCCTATATATTGAATCCTTGACTTGTCTTTGATTTTGATTTTCCTTTTACCTTCTTACTTTTTGTTCGTTCAACGACGGAATATAAACTTACTTGAATAACCCCAATGATTAATCTAAACTTTTGTTTTGTTTTGTTTTGAGACCGTTCGTAGTAGTATCTCTCATTGTGATCATCACAGAATAGATTATTTGTATTATCATTTTTGCTAAAACCGCTTCGATGTTTACTATCACTGTGTTTGACTTAATTTTCCGTTACTATGCCACTAAAAAACAAAAAAAAAGTAACTTACCATTGTTTTGACTTTCTTCATTTTCATCGTGTTGTTACTACTTAGATCCGTACTTAGTGCTATTACAGCCGTTTAATTCAATTAAATTCTAGAGTTGCGTTCGTAAAACCCCTAAGTATTACACGTACTGTTCCCCCTTCCCTTTCCTCCCACCCTTCCCCTCACCACTCTTCCGCTGACTATTACTGTATCTATTTTACATTTGCTATCTCTTATATATCAATCTTTACTGTTCATAGCGTTAATCAAGCTGTAATAACCCTTACATTCGCTGCTAGTTATCTCGCTCTCTGTTTGAAGTATTACACTCACATGAATATATCTATATATCTATATTATATACTACTCACACCCCAGTGTTGTTGCCCGTAATGATTGTAATATTTGATTTACTTTGCCCACCCCTACACCCATCACACCCCCCTTTCTTACCCCGCTATAAACGCTTGTGCTGAACTGTAGAAGTTGATGGTGTACGTTTGTTTTCACATGTTTATTTTTGTTTTTTGATTTGATTCATTTAGTTTCTTATTTTCCTTTTTGCTGTTGTGTTATTTTTTGGGTTCTGTTTACTCTCTTTACCTCTGTAAAATGACACTCTCTTCTTATATGTTTGATGATTGCGTCGGAATCAAACCTTGGTTGCAAACGATTTGTGTTTGTTTTACTTCACCCCTATTCCCGTATCCATTATCTGCATTTGTTTAAATTTTTCTATATTTTGACTTTTTTGGTTGTTACTACACACACACGGCTCCGCATTGGAGCGTTCTCGCCGAGACGTGCTATTGATTGCCTCTGTTGTTAATTACTATCTTTAAACTTCGTATTTCGGTGCGTGCGCTACTGGTGATGTATTACAACGTGCATATTCTCCAAACCTATACTCTCACGACCACACATTTATTGTCGCAACGCAGTCGGATACGAAACATTTAGTAATCGTTGTAGCATCTATCTATTGTAGTTGGATTTTGTTTTCTCGCCCCTACCCCCACCCTGTCCCCCATCTCCGCTCCGACCCGACTTCCCCCGTTTCCCCCAACCACCCGTGCCACTTCCATCCCCACACCACCATTTTCATCTTCATCATGTTTATCTTCTTCTACTACTACTTCTACTTCTTCTTCTTCTACTACTTCTTTTCTTCTTTTTTACCTTCAAACTTCTTCGAACTTCTTATTCTTCCTTCTTGTTCTTCCTTTCAATTCCGTTTGAGTTCAACGATCGTTTCAGTAAACAAAAAAATCACGTTGGCAACGTATTGTGCAGACTAGACTAATGAAAAATAAAACCAACAACAAACAGACCATTTTTTCCAAGGAGAGAATGTAACACAAAGGGACTCTGTGTCGCATTGTACACACATATACACATTCACGAGTGTATTGCTATGCATCCTGTCTGTCAATGTTTGTACTTTTCAGTGAGTAAGTATATTTTGGTATACATATTTATTTCTCTACATATATGTATGATGCGTACATATTAATTCTATTATATATCTTTATATATATATGGCGATACATGATTTTCGAACTGCATAAAAATGCAACATGTCGGGATAGAGACTACAGTAAACATATAAACCACACCCCATCCCACTGGCACATAGTGTGTACGAGAAGTGGTCCCTTTTCTACCCCTGGCCTTCCCAAACAAACACACACGTCGCCTCTCTCATGCCCCTCCCTGATACTGTGCGACTGTCAAACGAATATGACTCGGAAGCTTGAGATTTCTCTGTGTGGGGGGTTTCCCTGTGTCGTTTAAGATCGTGGAAAATGAATGCGCCAAATTTTGCTGTAACGTCAAACGAAAAGAAATGACTTATGCTCTATGCCGGGCAGAGAGTTTTCTTGCACCGTAAACGCTGTCCGTGTCGATGGCGCACCGCCGCGCTCCACCTGGTTTCCGGGAAGGGGCCCAAGACGGACGATGGAAAACGAAAAACAAATCACAATACCCAAACATCCCAAAACACAGCTTTTTGCGGTTGTTTATATGTACCTCAATCTCACTCCACCCGTCGTATGGTGGAACCACCGTAAACATTTATATATTTAACCGTGTGTATGCTTTTTCGGGTTTGGGGCTCAAACTATTGTTTACGGAGTACACGAAATTGCGGGCGCGGAGAAGGCGGGTGGGGAGAGAGTTGTTTGACTGAAAACCTTAACTCCCACCCGCGCCCTTCTCTACTGGTCTGGCGTGCGTTCTCTGTGTCTCCTTGCCGCCGGAAAGGGCCGGTAAAGTTTCTGTGCGGTGTGGTTCTCGGTGCATGCGAGTTTCAGCTGTCAGCTGTCACAACGAACGTCGTCATCCCCCCCACCCACCACCTGAATAAGCTCGGAATTGTGAAAGTAACCTCACTTGAATTGAAGTGAAGAAAAATAACGTGTTTTGCTTCCTTTTCTGTTCTGTGCTTGAGATCCCTTTTAGTTTTTTCTTAATTCTGTTTTCTGATTTCCTTCTCATTTCATCTCTCATTCCGATCTTTCTCTCTCTCTCTTTCTCTCTTTCCCTCTCTCTCTTTCTCTATACCTCTCTTTCTCTTTTGCATTTCCTTTTTCTTTTTCTTTTTTTTTTGCTTCCCAAGACCTTTTATCTTCGATCTGTCTGCTCTCACTTTTTCGCACACTTTATTATGTCTGTATGCTGTGTGTTTTTTTACCAGTAATCTACGTTGTACTTTTCCGATATTTAATATCAATTTTATGCCGCTATCCTTGCTGTGTATCTATTTCTTGATAACTTTTGCACCCGAACTGCTGTTCAGAAGTGGCAAAACAAAACGATCATTCTCCTACTCTATTGTACGCGGTCTGGTTGGTACACCGAATTGGCGTGCCGGTTTTTTTTCGTTCACACATCATTACGTTTCTATTTGGTTGTTGTCTGTGTTTTTTGTTTTTGGTTTGCTGGCATCCTTGGCCATTGAACACGGTGTTCACGACGGTTTGCGGGTAGCGAAGTTGATCCCTTGAACACACAGAGCAGTGTCCTGGCCTCTGTGCGGTTTCGTTTCAATTTTCCACCGCCACCGATAGTTTGGTGGGCATGGGAAAGCTGCTACGGCGCTTTCCAGAGCACTTTGCTCATCATTCGGCTCCACTCGTATTTTTATACAAAGCCTATATTGTATAGACTACTCTACAGTCACTACTGAGTGATCAGCCTTGACCGAGATGCCGATCGCCGTTGATCGCACCTGTGAGAAATATACAAGGGAAAGACACTCGTTTTTGAATTTATGAAGCAATGATGGCCCCCTTGTGGTGCTTCGTTCGCCGTCTTCCCTTTCAAGATGAACGTTTGGTGACTTGAACACCGGACCACTTTTTGCAATCCTTTCGAGTCCCCATTCCCATACGTCCTATTGTATTTTCAAGTGTTGAGCAACTCCGTGACCGAATTGATAAGTAATCAGAAGAAAAAATGAAAAAAAGAACCAATTAGCGACACCTATTCCGTTGTGTCTGCCCGGCGTGTAAACCCTTTGGTCGACGGTAGTAAAACCAACGCAAATCGCGCAAACACACGAGCGAACGAAAGTAAACTGAGGAAGGAAGAGAGAACAAAAACGAACCAAATGTACAATAAAGGAAGAGATGTAGAACCACCCGAACACGAGGTGGGTCACGAGTATGTGAGAATCAGGACATGCACGAATCGAACAAATTCACCAAACGCGCGCAATATAATATGTGTCAGAAGAAGAGAACAAAACGAACAAATAACATAAGTAAAATTGTAACGAGAAAGATTTGTTACGCATTATGGACCAAAAAAAACAACAGCACATAAAAACAAGAGGATGCATACAGTACAATTAGTCGTCGAACACGGGGGAAGGAAAAGGTGCTGCTCTCCCCGCTACTTGGTGATTTTTCATTTTCGACCGATGGAGGCGCCCAGTTGTTCATCGTGCTTCCCAAACCGCGGTTTCTTTATCGTACCAAACGAAAGGGAAGGGAGAACAGGAGGGTTGGGAGAAGGAGAAGTAGTGGTAGGGTATTTGTTTGTTATTTTTGATTATGGGTTTGTGTTTTTTTCTTCGTTTCGTTTCATTTCCTTATCAACTGAAACATTTTCCCATTGTTTTCTCACATTTGTACATGCTATGCCAGTACAACCACATGCTTCCAGTATGATGAGTGTCTTCTTTTGGATTTGAATTAAGGAATAAACATTCCCCCATTCGACTTCTCTGGGTGCCCGGAAGGTGGTGACTCTTGACACTTAACTTTTCATTTCGATTTCCATCATCTGTGTTGCATACAATCCTCCTGATGCATGGAGTGGAAACCAATGGAAAAATAGATCCAATCCATGTCAGCAGGGGGGGGGGGGGGGGGGGGGGGGGGGG
>JAOEFI010000001.1:804819-819368 GCA_034621735.1 Anopheles plumbeus | reverse complement strand
CCTGTGTTTGTTTTTGTTTTTTTGTTTTCTGATTCTGCTCCCCTCCGTTCCCCGTAGTGAGTTGTTATTTGTATCCATTTTTTTGTTGGCCCTGTTATTCACACTTCCGTTTCCGGTTTACCCACACCACATCCCTAGAGAGTATTTTGGAGCGCGCCGTCGCAACTTCTTCGCGTACGCCCTCTTCTCGTACGCCGCCTTTTTCTTTCGGCGAAGGTGTGTGGGGTACGCTCTGATACGCTATCGTCGACGGAAGTGGGGTATACTTTTCGTTCGGAAAAACAGTATACTTTCAGATAGATCGCCCCGTGGTTGTTAGCCTTTCATTTATCGTTTTTTCGAGTAAGATAGACTCTCGGGTGGGGGAAAACACTGTTTTTCCAGAAGCAGCTCTGGTAAAAAAACAACAATGATAATAATCATAAGTAACCTAATAAATAAAGGCAGTAGCTTAATTCTTTGACAGGCGAACACGGTACTGTTCGCCGCTCGCTCCCCCTACCCCCCACCCACCCACAGACTCAAGCATGACTGTCTTTACTCATCAGTTGTCTCTTAGTTATTTGCCTGTTGATAAACACCACATTCGATTGACTTCGTTCTTATACGCTCTATATATATAATATACATCAATATTTATACATGTGACCCAGACTCGTTTTGTCTAGCTCTCGGTTGTATTATCTAATTATTTTTATATTGCTCTACTTTTTTGCTGCACTGTACGTTTTTTACGCTTCTTTTCCCACCATTACCATCATATCTTGCATTTTACGAACGTTCGTAATGTTTTTGATCTTTCCCAGTTTTCGATGTCTCTTTCGTGCAACACATAAAAAGATCTATATTATCTGTCGGTGTGTGTGTGTGTGAACTGTTCACTGGTGCTGCTTGTTTCGCCGTTTCGAATCTTCTATATCTCCCTAACCATCAACCAAGCGACAACAAAAAAAAAGAAAAGAGAAGAACTTAAAAACCAAAACAAAAACAAAAAAATAAACAACAAACCAAGGGATACGCGTTACGCGCGCGCGCCCCCTTTACAACAACAACAACCCGCCTCAAAGGTTACCGAAGGCGAGGAGAGGGGCACGCTGCTAGTGTTGTGCGCCCCACCCCCCGCGGGCCAGATGATGTGCATCTCCGTTCTTTCTTCCTGATATGCTGATAAGCCAAACAAATTTTCTCGATGTTCTCAATTCTCCTCTGTTGTGTATGTAGTACTCTTCACATTTTTCGAACTCATCATGTTGTGTCTGAATGTTCTGTGTGTTGTTTACTCTTCCTCTCTGTGTCTTCTCATGCAAAGATCTTTCCATCCTATATATGCCAACTATTTCGTTCCTTTTACTGGTTATACAGAAAACAATAAGTAAGCGCACAATTAGGAAAAAACAAATTAAAAAAAAACACAGCAACTATGTAACATTTATATAACCTTTGACTCAATTCACATATAAACCTAGCACAAAAAAGGGGCAAAAGCAAAAATTATCGGAACCGTCTCATAATATTCACGCGAAATCATATCCATTAAGGAACCATATTGTTTTCTTTGTCGTTCGTGTTTGTGAGCATCGAGCGAAATGTTACATACCCGATGTACATACGAAATGTGTTTTGGGAATCATTTGTAATATATTCTGTTTATATCTTTTTTGTTTAGAATTCCGATATTACAATAAAAAAAACGATGATGGAACATGAATATATTGTTCTCTGTAAACATAGAAAAGTCCACTGTGTCACTGTATAAAAAAAATAGTTGGTTGTGCTTATCTTGGTGTTGGTCAGTAAGAATGTTCCATAGCTGATTAAAATTGACAACAATCATTACTCTCCGTTAGCGTTTTGTACGAGCTTTCACCAAAAGGCGAACGAAAATAAACAGAACATAACAACCTCCCAACACAGTCCCGTTCTCCACCCCCACCCCTCACAATACCATCTCACCTACAATATCCACACCCACCACCCACATTCACATCCCCCTTTGTCATGACTCCTCAACTCCCTGCCATCTTTCTCGCGTGCTCTTTCGATCAATCTGTGTCTCCCTGTCTTTCTTCACTATTGTTCTTGTGTTTCTCTCTGTTTTCTTCACTCTTATTTCTGTAAGCTTGTTCCGTTCCGCTTCCTTCTAACACTTTCGTCTCTCTTCTGTCTGATCACTTCACTACATTTTCTGCCCATGTTTCGTTTGTTACTCTGGTGTTCTTCGGTCCTTTCTTTTCTTCTCGTTTACTTCGCGACAGGACATTAGCAGACGCGGCAAAAAACATGGCCTCTAAGTGTCAACAATGTTTTTTTTCTCTAAAATCATTTAAAATCATACGATGCAAGTATAATTCATTTAGAGCGACAAGTGTTTACAGTATACATACATACGAACAATAAGAAAAGGATTGCACCTCTCTAGGGTAGGGTTTCGATGTCCGTAATCGTATGCCCTCTCGACGAAATTCTTAACATTCGCCGCATCGACAGCAAATTAGTAGTAGCAAGTTCGTCAAAGTAAGTGTAGTAAGTGAGCTGTAACTACCTGGCTGTAGCGATAATACGTATTGATATAAACAACCAAACGGAAATTAACTACTTAAAACTTCACGTTGCAATTGGAATGGATATATGAGAGTAGTTCGAAGACTTATTGCTTGGGATTCACTTATTGAATCTGATGTTTCTTTTTATTATTTTTTTCTTGTTTAAACAAACGGACGCCCTTGTCCAAGATCGAGAAATATGTTGCTGAATTGGAAAATGCTGATGCTTTAATGTTGAAAAGCACTGCACCCGATTGGTGGACGATCTCTTCCCAAAAAAACGGGGTAGTCGATTGTCGTTTTTCGGGGAGGTGATAATTGAGTCCGTGCCCTCCTGACTGAAGCCCGCCTTATGCTGAAGACAAACGTTCCCCAACGCATTCTTACATCGATTGATTTCTTAGTTCGAAAACTTTACGAGTACGAACATAGATCAGTTCAGCTGTGGCCCTTTTTCGCTCTTTTGATCGCAAGATTATCTCTCTATCTCTCTTTCTGTCTCTTTCTCTCTTTATTTCTCTCTCTCTCTGTCTCTGTCTCTGCCTCTGTCTCTCCTTATATCTCTGTCATTCTGTAATTGTGTCTCTCTGTTTCTCTAATTCTCTAGCTATCTCTTGCCTCTATGTCTCTCTGTTCCCTCTAACGCTCTAACACCACGTTCTGTATCTTACTCTTTCTCGTCCTGTCCATTCTCCCCCATCTATGTAACATAATTACTCTCTCATATAACACATATCATCTATACACAAGCTCTTACACGGAAAATCTAAACAAACCACCCACACACACATACACACACACACACAACTTACACGCAACTACTTCTTTCTACTTCTAAAGCAAACCAGAATTAAAAACCAAAACAAAAAAAGGATCCACGCGTGTGACAATCTCATTGTTTTTGTTATCCCTCTTCTCTTCTCTCTCTGGTCTTTCTCTCTTCTCTGTGTGTATGTATATCTTCCCAACAGGCTCCAAGGCCTGGCACATGCGGCTGACCTTTGAACGGCTCTCAGGCGGTTGTAATCTGCATCGCTGCAAGCTTTGCGGCAAAGTGGTCACCCACATACGCAACCATTACCATGTGCACTTTCCGGGCCGCTTCGAATGTCCACTCTGCCGAGCGACCTACACCAGAAGCGATAACCTGCGCACGCATTGCAAGTTCAAGCATCCGATGTTCAACCCCGACACCAGAAAGTTCGAAAACATGCTCTCCCCCACCATGGCGTCGCAAGCGGCTGCGGCGGCAGCAGCCATTTCGGCAGCGGCTGCCGCCGCAAACAGCAGCTTCAAGCCCGATTTTTCCACCGCGGCGGCCGCGGTGGCGAACAGCTTCAAGTCGGAGCAGTTCTCCGCGGCAGCCGCGGTGGCCAATTACGCCCTGGGCTCCTTCAAGTCCGACTTCCCCCCCATTCCGAGCGCGACCGCGGCGGCGGCTGCGGCGGCCGTCGCGGCGGCTGTAGCGGCCTCCGTCTCGCCCTGTGGCAGTGGAGGTGGAGGCGGCGGCGGCGGTGGCGGAGGGGGTGTTGGCGGCGTTGGTGGTTGTGGCGGCGGTGGAGGCGGAGGAGGAGGTGGTGGTGGTGATGGAATTGGTGGCGGTGGAGGCGGCTTTGCCGGTTTAGTAGGAGGTGGCTACGGAAGTGTAGTGTCAGCCGCCAGTGGGGGTAGCAGTGGAGGAGGGACTATCGGTGCGAGCGGCGGCGGTGGGTTCGGTGGTGGTGGTGGTGGTGGCGGGGGCCGAGACGGTAATGGAGGCGGCGGTAGCTGCGGCGATCTGTCCGACTGATATCGAAGCACGCGATCCGCCGACGATCGATGGCATCCCGATTGCTATCAGGACCAGGGCTGCCAACAGGAGATGCGCCATCGGCGGCCAGCCGCACTCGAAGGCATCTTGCATCTTCCGCATCACCCGCACCGCCGCCACCCGTCCCCGCTCGCGTTTCCATCGCAACAACAGCTGCAGTACTACCACCAGCAGCACCTCCATCACCAACAACAACAGCAACAACAACAGCAGAGTGTGGCGAAAAGTAGAAAGCCCTACAACAACTACTCGCCCTACCCGACGTCGTCGTCTTCGGCGTCGTTGTCGCCGTTTTCGTTCTACCGGCATTCGATAGGGGGCGCTAGCGCCGTCGCTACTGTGCGAACCCATTCTCCTTCTCAGCAGCAGCAGCATGCCAACCACCAACCTGGTGGTGGGAACCGTCAGCCTCCGCAGGCCTGCGGCAGCATCAGCGATACCGGCGTCACCACTACGGCCACTACCGCGACCATTACCTCCGATGTGGGCCAACGCCATTCGCCAAGGTCTGAAGCGGCGGCGGCCACAGCAGAGTGCAGCTGCGGTCCGGTAACACCGACCATTCCAGCACGCGAAGAAGAACGACCGCCTAACAAGGCGGCGGCTACTATTTTGTCGACCCCCACGACGTCCCCCAGTCGAGCGCGCGAAGACGCGGTGGAGGGAGCTTGTGGCGAGCGGCGGCCGATAGCTTACGGTGGGAGGACTCACATGACTGCAGCCGCCTGTCGAACACAGAAGCGAAGCCAATCGAGCCGCCTGACGAGCCGTCGCCACCGTTCGGACGATGATGATGCACTCGAGCGCGTCGAGGTTCACTCTGCTCGAACACGGCGCCCCCGCTCGGCGACGCCACCTGAGCCGCCACTCGAGCCCAGCTCGCGGGAAGTGTCATTCCGGGGTGTGGATGGTGTGGAGCAGCGTTACCTCGATGCGCCCTCTGGTGGCCGCCTTCCCTGCCATCCACACGGTAGCCGTGGCCGTATCAGTCGAAGCAGCTCTCCACACTCCTCCGCCTGCCCGCGTCGTGATTGCCTCTGGCGAAGCTTCGAACCGCTCGAACCGGTCGGCCCAAGTGTGGGCCATACGGCGGCGGCGGCTGCTGCTGATGGCGGCTGGCCCCTGCTGCTACAATCGGCAGACATTGTTGCACGCTCCGTGAGCGATGCCGGCCGCCTGTTCCGTACCGATGGCGGCGATGCCATGAGTTGCTGCGACCGACAGCAACTCCAGCACCAGAAAATCCCCCTCCACCCCCACCACCACCATCATCATCATCACCACCAACAGCAGCAGCAGCAAATCCAGCAACATGAGCAGCAGCAGGAGCAGCAACAACAGGTCCAGCGTCAGCGGCAGCATCAGCACCAGGAGCAGCAGCAGATGGGACAGGGTAGTCGACCAACACCGACGTCGTCTGTCTGCCCCGAGGGTGGTGGTATCCCGTTTTCCGATCAGAGCGTACCGGCGGCGGCGGCCGTAAACCGTACTGATTCTGCCTACCACGATTTCACAGATGATCGTAACGACGACACACGCCATGCGGGCTATGTCTGTCACACCCATCTAGACTAGGGCGGCTATAGGGTATTCGTGCCAGCCCCCGGGCCCCCACCCCGGCTGGTGGTTTCTCCATCTTCCTCCTCACCCCGAAAACCATTGTTTGTGATTTGCTCTTCCACCACCTGCGCGTAGAACCGGATCATTATATACTGGTCATCATATCAGCTGTTAGCCTTTAACCCCCCACACACAACAACAAAGCAACTTCCCGTCGGTCGTCCCATGGCATACCTAGATATATCAACCCAATACTCTCCCCCTCTTCATTTGCCCGTTGTTGCAGTACCTTCTTCTCAGTTTCTCAACTGGCTTCTCCACCGCGCTGCCTTTCTCGCCACCCCACAACACCCAGCGCCCCCTTACCCTGCCCAACGTACGGAGTTTTCGTTCCCAAGACTGTCACATACTCGGAAAACAGTGGAGAATTGAGTAGCAGCCCTGGGTGTGCATTCACCACCACCTCACGATCACATTTGACATAAGTACATGCGTGTGCGCGCGCACTGGTGTTGCGAGACCGAAAACCCGACAGATCGACCCAATCCAACATATGGGGTCTAACTATACTCCCCCCACCCCCGGGGGGTGGGAATTGGTGTCTGTCGGTCTTCCGTGTGTTGAATTGCCCTTAGTTTGCAAAACCAGCAGTGTGAACTTCTCGAACAAAAGTATCTCATTGACCCTGACTCTCCCTTTAGCAGTAAGCGAGCGAGCGAGACCCCTCACGTCTTGTGACGAAAACACAAACCCTGAAATCCACAGGCTCAACAGGGGGTACACACGGCGCCTAGCGCCACCACCACCCCAAAGATGCTTGCGCGGGGCCGCACACTGTGTCTTTGCAAGTTTTTGCAAACGAAAGACGACGTATTACTATTTGAGCTTACTATAGTGCTTTGCGTTGTGCTACAAACCACCCAGTAGTAGCCAAGCAATTTAACCGAACTCCGTCGTAACGCTCATAACGTTTGCGGTTAGCTAAATTTTTTAATTTGATAAGTAGCGAAATGTCAACCTATACACATGCTTAGGTTTTTGCTCCAGACAACATATAGTTCCATACTGTGTAGGCTCCATACCATATATCTCCTTGTACAAAACATTGAACTACGCGCGTGCGCCCCCCTTCTGACCCCGACTCGCGAGAGGGGCCCCTCTTCCGGGGGTCTGGGGTTTCTTCATATGTTTTTGTTTAACCGTTTTACATCACCAAAAATATATATTACAAACTCTTTAGCGGCTTTAGGGTGTACACACCAACACTGTTTTGTTGTACGCCTGCAGGCGCTCGAGAACTGGTTCTTTCGCAGCACACTGTTTCATTTTCTTTATCCCTTTCCATAATAGTGTTCGCTATCTAATGTTTGGAATATGGTTTCTATGCATGAACTCCAACTACCGTTGTTTCTGTTTTAGTTTTTTTATGTTTTAATCTGTTGTCTTTCTCATAGAACGCTCAAGTAGTTTAGTGAAATGGAATAAAGCAACATTTTCGAGCAAAAAACGCAGTGTGTGTGTGTGCTCGGCTGCACCTTACCACCACGCGTCCCGAACACACGATAATGGTAGGATGAAACATGTGAATGTGGGGGTGCAGCTTATAATGGTAGAAGGCGGCGGACGGGACGGGTTGGGTGTGTGTGTGTGTTCGCGTAATGTAATGTTTATGATTCCACATCCTGCGGGCGGTTCGTTTACACCGACGCGCAGAGCAGAGCAGATGAAGAGAGAGAATAGAGAGAGAGAGAGAGAGAGAGAGAAAGAGAAAGAGATAGAGAGAGAGAGAGAAAGAGAGATAGGCGGCCGCGCGCGCGCGTGGAGAGTGTCGAACGTATAGTGGGGAAAAAAACAAACACATTATTATTATTGTAAATGACAGGTGTGTTTCGTATCTTCTCTAGTCATATAGTAAATGTTTTCCGATTAGAAGACAGCCCTTGCAAGAAAGGACACACTATTTTCTCTGGCGGCCGCCGGATGACGAGCACCGCCACCACCGCAGCCGCCGCCATGCTTCCACCGCCAATTGTATTGTTGGAGAGCATAACAAACATATATAATTGCAAACAAACAAAAAACAAAAAACCAAACAGTAATATACCGTAAGGGCGCAACCCTTAGTCTATCTATATATCTGCATGTCATGTCTGTCCTCTGTAATCGCTAGAACGATTAACCACCACTTAACATCTCCACTGAATCGCAGGGATATGCATGCGCCCAGTCGACGCAAGGCGCTTTCACCAGCGAGGCTCTGAGAGAGAGAGAGAGAGAGAGATATTAGGTAATGCCGTACACCGGAATGGCTCTGACAACGTTGTACGCCGGTGTGCTTGTTAGCGACTAGGGAAGGAAAGGAAAAGCCAGTAGGAATGAAAATGGAAGGATGGAAGGAAGCGCAGAGCACACGCACGAGACACATTTCTCTCCATCCATCAGTTGATGAATCCTCGCGTCTTCTTCGCGTGGGTAGATTTCACCCGTGACTACTACACCCGGGGCAGGTGATCTGAGGCCACACAACATCCTTTTCGTATACGAACGATGCCGTGTGGCGCAAATTTGCAAATCGTCGGTGTATTGATCGATCGATATATGGTGATCGGCCAGTTGTGTTGTGCGATCCGCATGACCACCCACCCCTTTCCATCCCATCCTACACATCCGGGAGTGCCGTGTGTGTATATGTGTGTGTGTGTGTTAACATTTTCGACCATTAAGCCGTCGTTCTAGAAAATAAAAATAAATACCAGAAAATCTGGCGAAGGACGAGGAAGGAGTTTACAAGATATGTGACACGGGGGAGTGAGGAAAGGGAGAGTTGGTTGGTTGGTGAACAGAGAGCCTGCCATTTTGGAGGGCAGGAAAAGAGCCGGGTCCCACCATCGACCCCCACCTCCCCACCGGGCGAATGGGAGACGTGTAATAATGGAACCTGGAACTGAGTGTGTGTGTGTGTGTGTGTGTGTGTGTATGGGGTGAACCCTCGAAGATCGGGATAGTCATGAGAGAGTCTCCATTTTTGTACATTGCATTAGTTAAACACAACGCTACCTTTGCTGTTTGCCTGTAAGCATTTCGGTTACCGATGGAAGAAAGAGAGAAAGAGAGAGAGAGGGACCCGCTTTTCTCGCGGAGTCACTAAGTAGTGGAATCTAGAACGAGGATATCTACTCTGCGTGATTAGCAGAGGAAACGAACCCGATTAGGACGATTTGTTTTGTTTGTTTTTGTCCTGTCTGCCCTCGCTCCCCTGCCCCTGCCCTGCCCACTCTCCCACCCAATATGTGCCCTGCTCGCGATGACGGGTACGCGGGTTATTGGAGCAAAGTTAACCGCCCCACCCATTCCCCCGCCCAACCCATCCCCCATCCCTCCTCCCTCTAGCCTAGTAAAGCATGCATATATGCGTCCTGTAACAGTGCATAAGTTAGAACATGTGTCCAGTCACGCAAAGCATTCCTATGCCCCTCACAGACCTCAGTAGGAGCAAAGTTTACGGCCAGAAAAACATAACGATAAACGAACGAAGCAGCCAGTTCCAGATGCTTGAGTAGAAAAAAAATAAGTAAAAAAAATGCTAGTACACACGTATCCGCAAGTGTATGTGTATACATAGATTTATAAACATAAATGTGAGATCGTGCGTGTGCGTGTATGCGTGTGTTTGAATGATATATTGTATGTAGCTATTCTTTGCCATGTATATGTATGTAGTAGATATGTATACATTGCGCAGAGCATTTGTGTTTGACGCGCTTATACACAATGGCAGGATATTCAGAGACGAGCGTTTTAATATACTAATAATGTGCAATATAAAATCACGATTTTATGTTATTTACGTTAAAGATTCTTAATTCAACTCTACGTTTTCGGTTGATCATATATATCTACATATATATATATAAATGTATGTGCGTATACATTTTCAACCTAACGCAATGTTATTACACAAACAGCAAACTCCTTATCTGTAAGCGCCAGAAGAATATTTTACGTTTTACGTTTTCTACACCCTACTTTTACTTTTATTGCGTATATGATTAACTTAAAGTATAACGTACTACCTCATTTTGAATGGTTGTATTAGTGCACGAACTAATTGTGTATTTTTTCCGTATTACATTTTGAGTTTGTTGTGAATTGTTGTTACTTGTTTTTTTTTTAATTATTACCTTTAATCTCAAAAGACATGAAGTTCTAGTAGTATGCTGCATTTTTTTCCTGACGGGCAGATAGATGTGTTTCCTTTTTTTATATATATATACGAGACGTCGTAGATATTATTTTGTGTTTATGTTTTACTGAATAGGGCGAGTCTTATGCGCGCGTGGGAAAGAGCCATGCATGTAAGCTGTTCGCTAGTCTATGCTAATGTTAGTGGGGACGATTCGAAACTCGTTTGATGTTGAAGAAACAGAAACAAAAAAAAAACAAAGCGGCATCCTATGAAAATGCTTTGGACCGGGGCTCTATCTAAACCTAATACTCTATGAATGTTCTACTTTAACGATGTTTGTTTCATCAAAAGCTTAATGTATTAGCACCCGAGTAAGGCTAACACCTCATTACAGAGTAAGAAAATTTGCCAAGATTTAGAAACATTGTTAGTTTCGATATTTACTTGATAAGCCGCCTGCAACCTGAAGGTAAACCTATCCAAATGTATTACTTTTGCGCTAGCGAGAGAGAGACAGACAGACAGACAGACAGAGAGAGAGAGAGAGAGAGAGAGAGAGGGAGAGAGAGAGAGAGAGAGAGAGAAGATAAAACTAGCGACACAGGTGGCGCCGTTTTGCTGCAAAACCCTAACCCCACTTTCTTTGCTGCTCGTACAATATAATATACATATCAAAAAAGGGAAAACTTGAGAAAAAAAGAAGTTACAGCAAAACACTCTATCGCAAAACTAGCCAAAAACCGCCGTTTGGAGAAGGCGAGGGAGAGTCGCGAGATGCAGGAAGGGCCCTTGTCTAAGGGCAAAGGAAACACAAAACAGGATGAAGCTCCAACTTCAACTACGAGAAATGGAGAACAGGGAAGTTCCGGCCGCCAATCGCTTCCCCGGGAGTTTCCTGAGTGCCCTACGGGGCCGGTGGTGGTGGCGGTGTTGAGGGTGTGGAAAAAAAACAGTGAAAAAAGAAAGCCATTAAACTTGAAACCAGATGAACGAGAAATAAAAATTATTGCAACTGAAGTGTGTCAAACGGTGTTTTGATTGTTTGTAGCGAAACCACAGAGAGAGTAAGTAAGTGTGGGGCAGGAGTAGTGGGTGGAGGGAAATGGGCGGGGGGTACAAGTGGGTGGTTGGAAAACACAACAAAAAACAACAGATCGCCCTCAAGTATGTCGCTGCAAATCAAGGATGAGTTCACACTACTGCCCTGAAGTGGTGGTGGTGTTGGAGTGGATCTGTTTTTCTTCCCCCCACCCCGACGCCCAGTCCTACAGGGTTTTCCGGCGTTTTATTCTCAATTCAATATTTGTTATTATTTCATTTCGGATTTGGCAGCGATTCGGCGTCTACAATTCTATTGGTAGTGGTATCCCGCAAGAAGATGTGGTACAGTTCCTGCAGATATGCTCCAAACCCTGTACGCGCCGTGGCGCCCTGTGGCAGCTCATTACGAACCGAAAAGCCAATGCCGGCACTCTGAAGGGCCGAAGGAAACATACCACGAGTTGAAGTGTAGCCCTCTACCACTACTCATCCCCCCGAAAAACTCCACACCCTCCCCACATCCTTCTGCCTTACCTCCCTTCCGTCCATCGCTCATCATTAGTGGGAGTGTTTGTATCCGCTTAGCGGAGCGCAGCAGTTCGCCAGCAATGGGTAGGAAATGATGGGCCTATCGGAAACCCATCAGGATTGCACCGGCACCCGCCCCACGCCCTTCGCTAAGCCTTTCCTTGCCCCGTTTTAGAAGCAGGCCAAACAACAAGGGAGAGAGAGGGAGAAAGAAAAAATAAGGGCAGGATACAACCTGGCTAACCGCAAAGACTTGGGGAGCTCAAACGGAGCATCGAATATGGTTGGCTTTCACGGTCGGCAGCCAGCGTACGTTATTCTTCCTGCCCGGACCACTCCTTCAGCACCATTCCCCCTCCTTCCCTCGCTCTAGATCCTACGCCCTGCACCGTCTTCGAGGGTGAAAAAAGGAGCAATGGCTGAGAATGGAGAATGGATGTCGCGCAACGGGCAAAGCATCTTCCAGCCAGCGAGTGGGCTGACAGGTGCATTCTGCCCCCTTACCCCCACCCGTGCAGCCGTTGTTGTTCCTCGAAGCGAGGAAGCACATCCGCTTGGTGTCCCGCAGTACCTTCGACTGTGGCATCGACAACTGCACCACCTGCCCCACCCCCTTTCTAGCGCACCAGTTGGCCGCCCGCGTAACATTTCGGTTTTGTCCACCGGCGAACCACCCCAAACGGCGTGTGTTTTTCTTTTTCGCCCTTTTTCTTTTCAATGTTTGTCCCACACCGAAAACCACTGCCGGCTTGCCTTCAATCGATCTGGGCATCCAGTGGCGGGGTTGCCGGTGGGTCCCATTCGCCTGCCCTCTGCTCCGCGCCACTCCATCGCACTCCAAATCGCAAATGGTTGTTGTTTGGCCTGGGAAAGATTTCCACGCGCTCGCGCCCGCTGTGTGGAGAGAGAAAGAGCAGAGGGCAGAGTTGCTGGGGGAGGTGGTGGATGCAGGCTACACACCACCCACCCCCCACCCCCCCCTCCATCCTTTCCCCATCCTCCGGTTGCTGGTGGTGGATGGTGGAAAATGATATCCTTTCTCACCGGGAACGGACAGGTTTGAGCATGACTCCCGTCCCGCAATAGACAATGAATAGCGTGGGTGCCGTGGAGGAGGGAAAGGACAGGATGGTGGGATGGCAGCACCATGGGTAGGACAAAGGATGAGGCTCGATTTTTGCCAGCCGCCTTTTGATGGAAACCGAAACTCGGAAGGGGGCTCTAAAATATGTTGCCAACCAGAAACGTAATATGCTTTCCAGTCAATGTCAGAGAGAATTGCCGGATCAAGACGACAGCAGCCGGGCCCAGGCAGGGATTGCAACGAGGGAACAAGAGAGACAGACTGTGTGTGTGTGTGTGTGTGTGTGTCTGTGTGTGAGGAAGAGTGAGTGATAGAGAGAGATAAAGAGGGAGAGTGACCGAGGAAAACATCATCATCCAACTACCAGGGCGCCTGTTTTGAACCGGTCTTTCCCTTTTTCCTGCAACCTGTCCTTCATTCAGCTCCAGCATCCTCCTCCTGAACCCTCACAACCTCAGTGACAGGTGTTCGGTGGCTGTGCCGGTATAGCGCCTGCCGTACTCAGCAACAGCAGTTCTGACGACGAGTTAAGAGAAAAAGGATTACATTTTAACCGAAACTACAAAACGATACCAGAAAGCCGGCGTCTGCTGCTTCCGCCCAGGACCTTCATTGGCCCGATGGTGGCTTTATGTGGAAGACCCACAAGGAGGCAAGGTACGCGAGTGATTCGTGTGGCATTTTGGGGGCTCTGCGGTGGCCCGAGCCGGAGCAAACATGGCAAATGAATCAAAAGATAATAATAAAATAAAAAAATGAGTGTTGGTAGAGGGAGGGGGTGGACGGGAACCGGGTGGGGGGAAGGGGGAAAAAACCACTGCAGCGGAATCCATCTCTTTTTGCCACACCCGGCGGCGGCGACTGAACGGAGTAGGGAGGTGAACCTGAAGTCGGTCAAGGTGGAGACTAAATTTGATGGGATTCCAAATATTCTTCCATTCCTTTCTACCACTGTCGTCCCTTCGCCGCCAGTCTCTCCCCTCCCGCCCGAGAACCGATTGTTGCAGCTGCCAGTCGTCGAGCCAGCTGGTTATCTATTTCCGCTTGCGCAGTGTGTGTGTGCGCATGTGAGTGTACGCGTGCGGTATGTGCGTCCAATTAGGGCACCTTGCTGTTTTTCATTCCGGTTCTCATGTTCCTGCAGTTTTGTCGTCTTTCAAGTGCTCACAGAACGGGAGCAATTCGCCCCCCATGGGAGGCTTTTCCATACACCCTGCCTCTGGTGATCATCATTTCGGTCGACAGCTTCTTCTGCCGTCTGGGCAGGTCCGGGAATCCTGTCGCTACAAATCGCCGGCAAGGAAGGAAACGATTCAATTACTTCCCTCCAACAGTCCGGTGTGTGCGGGTGGCTCAAGAGGCGGGAGAAGGGCCAGTGAGAGGGTGCAGTTAACGGCGAGGAAATGTGCGGGAAAATCAACCGCGAATCACTGCTGGGTTGTTTTTTTTTTGTTTAAAGAGACTATCAAGTTTAAACCGCTAAAGTACAAAACAATATTGTGTTAAATTGTATCAAAAAGCGATACTTGCCAACGGAAAAAAGGAGCAGAGAACAACGGACTGTACTAGGAATTTTCCTGGACAGTTCAGGGGTGAAGCTGTAACTCTGTGAAACATTCCTGCCACTTTGGGCTGGGAAATGAAATGTCTTGAAGTACACTTTCTCGGACATGCATCTTACAACCTCTGTATAGTTTTTTTTTTCCTTTTTTCATAGAACACTGGATCCGGACAGTAAAATAGGTTCACATGAGCCATTTCCTGTTTTTCCTGGTGGAATCCTCCCCCCTCCCCACT
>JAOEFI010000001.1:796576-804719 GCA_034621735.1 Anopheles plumbeus | reverse complement strand
AGAGAGAGAGAGAGAGAGAGAGAGAGAGAGAGAGAGAGAGAGAGAGAGAGAGAGAGAGAGAGAGAGAGAGAGAGTGCCGACGAAGAAAAGGCGAGAACAGTTTTGTCTATTGAGACGCAAATAAAACCGATGCTCCGCAAGCATCGCACAGCACACCAACCTAGGATGTTCTATTATTATATTCCATACTGTTGGCACCCAGTGGATGTGATTTATTTTACTACGATTTGTTTTTTTTGTCAATTAAACGATATTTGAAAGAGTGTTGAGAGAGAATATTCCAAACGGTAGCACGGGCTTGGCTGACACCTTCCCTTGTCAGTTGGAACACTAATGGGGATGGGAAACGAAAAACGACAAATTTATTCCGATAACCACGCAACCAAGTCTTATCTGAATATATATGGAAAGCTGCCACAACACAGCTGGAGTGTTGGTTTTGTGTAGAATACTACTACATGTGGCTGAAAAGCAGGATTGCGTTAGTCAAGTCGCGCTGCTACCATTACGACATGCATTTACATTACGCATGTAACAGTTGCATCTACTGGTTCAGAGCAAGGATACTGATTAAGACATTACACAGGTATTAGACTACCTCTCGATTTTTTGGTTTTTTTTAAATAACCCAATCTCATTAAGCTAACGAAAATTCAAGCAGGCTCGTTTGGGTGTGCGTGTTTCTCGACCGCTTTCGAATGCGCGCGCTCAGCATTGCATTTTCCATTTTTGAAACTGGTGCGTCTGTTTATGTGTGTGCGTGTGCGAGTGTGTGTGGGAAAACAACACACTGCTTGAATATAATGCTCAAATTTTTGAAGATAAATGCTTTAACAAAGTGCGCTGTCGCCCGCGCCCAGTGTGTGTGCCAGCGTGCCGCCGACTCGTAAAAAATTCCAGTTAAAACAAAGTGGGTGTCCTGCCGAGCATACTTGCACACAGGCTGTTTGTTGGGGGCTTCCTTTACACTAGGATAATACGTACGTGCAACTGCTGCGCGCGATCATTAGATAAACATTCTGTCGAACGATCACTGCTTCCACTTGTGTGATAAACGCACACATTTCTACACACTTTAGGACGCAGGGCTCTCAATTCGCTCGGCCTCGACTGACCATTTGTCCTGGTCGAGCGAACCTTTCATCGTGGATTCCGAACTTCCACACTTCTCCTCCACTCTTGAGAGTGGCATTCAGTCATTGATTTGTCCACGCGCTGGCAGCACTTTGCGCGCGCTTCTCGGCCAGCTGGGGCTGCCGAATGTTTTTGTGAAGCAATCGCATAGAATCGATCAGCGGGGAGAGGGGAGGTTACCTTAAAACGGGTGGATGATTTGCTAAATTAGTTCTGCTTTTTTCGGTGTAATTATAATTTCCTTCGTCTCTAGTTTCTGTTTCGCCACGGGCTACGAGTTAGACAAATGTGCTGGTATATTAAGCTTGTACTACTTTAAAACAACCGTTACACTGTTCGTCATATTTGTAGCGCCTCCGTATCTTACCATTAGAAACCGTACGTGCAATAATCACTATTTATGTTTACGATTATTCTGTTTAAGCAGAGACCACTCAGTGAGCGAGCGAGAGGAGACTAGTAGAGGGACGGGATAAAAGAAGGATAACAAAAAAAAAGGAATACCGAAAACGGCAAAGAGTGGAGTTTGGAAGTTCGCAGGAGGGGAACCTTCTACAAATCTGATCATTTGTTCAAAATGCTAGGCGAACATTAATTTTAATCTCTAAATAGTGTTCGATTCTTATACTATAGTTAATGTTCATGATTGTTCTTGTTACTCTCCGTTCCTTCTTCTCTTGACGGAATATCATTGAATCTTACCTGATGTAAATGCAACGAAAAGGAAAACAAAAAATGAGAAACCAGCGTGCAGGATAGAAAACGGAGCATTAAAAAAAGCTAAAATCCTATTTGTTATAATTTATACTAAAATAATTTATATTTGATGACTAAAAGACTTAATAAAACAAAGCAAAGAAAAAAAACACACCCCGACACCTCTTTCTATAGTTTATTGGTTCTACGTTTTTATGTTTCGTGGTTCTGGGCTCAAAGCACATACACAACAGTTTATTATAACATACCTATTTGTTATATATTATACAATTGTATAATTATATACATTGAGTTGCACAGAAACAGTTCGGTACTAGTTGGCTACGGCCCTAGCCATTAGGCGCCCGGAGTTCTAGGATAGGTTTAGGGAACAAACAAGGAAAGAAACTCTAGTTTGTATTGCAGCTCGGCTGAACATGTGTGCGCGCGAGTGTTCAGCTGCAACAACGTTGCTGAGGTTTTGTTACCCTCGGAACTGTACCATGTTCGTTTAAAGTCCCAAAGATTACGAAACAATTGACGTTGTTACTACCTACAGGCTGTTAGAGGCCGTGCCGAAAAATGTGTGTTTCCCCTCAGTTAAGGAAGTGGACTTGACACAAAAAGGATGTCGTGTGTGGGACAATGGAAACTCGCTTTCCCAGTTAAGCCGACAGCTGTGACAGTGCAATAGGCTTGTCCGTGGTTTGTGTCGAGGCGCAAATGTATCAACTGTAGGACACACCACCTCCAGCGCAGTGCTGCTGCAGCGGGGACATGTCCGGTAAGAGAGCACTCCAGCGGAAGTGTAAGTGTGCGGTCACGCTTGCTTGGCGCGATCCATGGTGTAGTGCACACTACAAGAGCGAACTGCACGACCCTACCTCGTACTAATGGGAAAGAACTGTAAACGTATAGGTTCGAAGATCGAACCTCTTCCGCGTAACGTAAAGGCAACGCCGTCACATGGTTAACTATGTGTCCTTCTTCGATAAATCTACTTGCCAAATGATGCGTTTAGATAGTTTGAGCTCTCCATAAGATGTGAACGAAACAAAACAGAAAACAAAACAAAACCAAAAAAAGAAAACAATCCTCAACCACACCTACAATGTTCGTTGATTAACTGCTCCTTACTGTCGCCTGGTGAGGCGACGGATTGATTACACACTGATTTCCGTTCTACTTCCGCCAACTTTGTACTACCGCTATACAGTCGGCTGTGGTGTGATCATGCCAGACACTCGCGGTGTTTGTGTGTGCCACGTGGCGTTCCCCCACAGTGTAAACTCCGATAGCGAAAAGAGTCTCACACGTATCAGTTACGAGCACTTCCGGTGCGCCGGTTCACGCCCGACAGTAGTAGAGTAGGTTGGAAGTCGCTAGAGTTTTGCTACTTTTGCCACACTTTCTTCTTACCACTATCTAACTATTCACCAAACTCTTTACTACTCTGTTGTTCTCTTCTCATTTTCCCGTACCTTTTACCATCTTTTCCTCTCTCTCTCTCTCTCTCTCTCTCTCTCTCTCTCTCTCTCTCTCTCTCTCTCTCTCTCGCTCTCTCTCTCTCTCTTTCTCTCTATCTTTTTCTTTTTACAATGAAGTACACTATAATCTATTCTGGCACACTATTACGAATGGTAAAATGGCTGTGCTTACTTTTTGGCAAATCCTGTTCGAATCCTGTAGGTTTTTTTGCAGCCTTTAACACACATTGATGCAAGAATCGTGAATTGTGGCGACAGAGCGCGTCACGTTCGGTTACGGTAGTGCCGTGTTTCTGTTATTTCTGGTAGAACTTGTACTGTTGGTTATTTTCTTCGTTTCCTTTTGTGTGGGCTGTATCGAGCGGGTCTGATTGAAGTAAATATATTTAACATAGTAAAATAAATTACATTTACCCATTAACATTAATTAGTCCTAATATAAACTCCTTTGAAGTACAGTTATACAGTTATCTATTGCATTGTATTGAGTGAGCGCAGCTATTTACTCGTAATTGGTACAGCACTAGACGATTTTTTTAAAAATTATATGAAGTTACATCATTATATGAAGCGTATTCATTTATCTATTACAAATAACAAAATCTGTGTTGATCCCTCTTTCGCATTCTCGGCATCAATACTCCATCACGCAACGCTGTGGTGTGATTTGACATTTTTCTTCCGTAGTTTCAAAACTAACTTACATTCTTCGCTTACACTATTTTCTCTAATAATAATAATAATAATAATAGCAATACTATAATCTCTGCTGCAGTAGTTAACTGTTCTGGGAGTTAACTACATCGAACCGAAATAACGATTTCCCACCCTATTAGTGGGGGAGTTAAACGTGATTTCTGAAAGCACTAGATTTGCCAGTAAAGACCACATGAAAAATACTCCGTTCTCTATGCCTTATAACTATTGAATTAGCACTTGTTGAACTGAACGTCGACAAACATTTGTTCTATGTAGATTGATTCTTGAAAGGCTTGAAACGAACATAATTCAGTCCTAGTGGTGTTTGCACAGCTTTTTGCTATTTCTGTTTGTATCTCTTTCTGTCACTTTTCCAATGTTTCTCTCCATTTTTCGCTCAATCTCGCTACCTCCTTTCTCTTCAGATGGGCGACACTTTTTCTCTTTCATCATTCTCTCACTCTTTCTGATTGATATTATTCCAAATGGGCGACTTTTGGCATGTGTGTGATACTGAAGATGCAAGACAAACTATTACGTATGGACCTTTAGGAGTCGCTGCTGCACCCTTCACCTAGTTTGTTGGATCGATAAACCATAGATCAGCATCCTTCGAGTGAACCTTAAGCCATCCGAGATGCATAACAGCAACATTACGTATCGGTTTTTTGTCGACCTTGACCGATTGAGTAGTTTATAGGCGCGTAGGCGCGACGTGACATATATAAACGCCTGTGGCTGTTGTTTGACCGCGCTACGCATAATTATATTGCAAAACGATAAACGCATCGTCTCAAACACTATTTGAGCTACGATTTCCTCCGGCTGCTGTTGTATCTCTTTTCTTTAGTAAACTACTCCAGATTTACACATTGTTTGGTTGCTTCAACTTTTTCTTCCGTCTCTTTCGAGAATACTATATACATTTTTCTATACTTCTCTTACTTTTCAACTTTTTTCCACCTTTCAACATTTTCTTCGCTCTATTCAAGTTGTTTTTACTACTCTCTTCCATTTACATCTTCTCATAACTTTACATATCATATTAGCGGGTTTGTCGAACTTAACGCGCCGATTCTTTAGCTTTACACTTCATTCTGTATTACATCGTTGAATTCGCTAGAAAAGGGTATATTCACTTACCACTTAAATTACCACGTTGTGTACTTTTCGAATGCCTGTCTATTCTTTGAATTCTCTCAGATTTGAATGCGCACACTCGCTTTAACTTGCTCCCTTTCGTCCTTTTTTGCCCTTTGCTCTTTCACTCTCTATTCCCCCTTTGTTCATTCACTTTTTCTTCCTACCTCTATTTCTTTTTCCTTTCCACCAGCACAACCCACCCCTCCACCCGCCCTCCACCTCCCCCACGCGGCCCTGTCTTTCTTGCCCTTTTGTTTGTAATCTGTATACAACTACTTGCCGTTTTCCTTTTTTATCTTTCTCATGTACTCTTTTCTGGCCCACTTGTTCTCTGGCCAACTCGATCATAATGCTCTTACGATATTCCAGTATTGTCTCGTTCTAAATCGTTTTCCGTCTACCGCTATTTCCGCCACTGCTTCAACCTTTCTCTCTTTCTCTCTCTCTCTCTCTCTCTCTCTCTCTCTATCTCTCTCTCTCTCTCCATCATCCCCCCCTCTCTCTCTCTCTCTCTCTTTCTCTCTCTCTTCTCGTGTCTCATTTTATGTTTTAAATTTTTGCTCTATCTCATTCTCGTGTTCTCTTTCACTTCTTGTCTATCCTTCTTTGACTCTATTTAGATTTGTTTCTCGTCGTCTCTTGTTTTATTATCATTATCTTGCTCTTTCTCACTCTCTCTCTCTCAGTCTATTTCTTCTTATCTTTCTGTGCATCTCTTCCCCGTCGTATCTCCTATCTTTCTTCGCTTTATCTCACACACACGCACTTTTCCTGAAAAAAACGCTCTTATTTGTTTTAAAGTCACTTCATTGTGTGTGAGAGTGTCAGTCATCTCTTTCTATCTTTTCTCTCTCTCTCTCTCTCTCTCTCTCTCTCTCTCTCTCTCCTCCTGCTGCCCTAATCCTGTTACACTTCCAGAGCTGAAGACCTATCGTATTGCGCAGATATTCGAGAAGGTGAACTCCCTGGACGAGCGAAAACGGTGCCTACTGTGCGGGAAGGTTGTGTGCAACGTGCGCAATCATTACTACGTGCATTTTCCCGGCAAATACGCCTGCAGCCTATGTACCGCGGTTTACACACGCAGCGATACGTTGCTTATGCACTGCCGCTCCAAGCATCCCGAGCTGAATGTGTGAATATGGTGGCATCGATTGACAAGCGATCGCTGAGCCCCGCAGCGCGCGATGTGTGCTGAGTGCTGCGGTTGTGTCGGTTCGCTTTGGGACGGCTTGCTGCTACGCCGCAACGACCGACCACGCACACGCACCTCCTCGGACGTTGATAGCAACGTTCGGGCCCATATTTTGTCATATGTAGCAAAACTGCTGGCCCAATCCCAGGTTACTTTTCGCAGCTCTCGAGTGCACAAGTCAGCCTCTCATTTATACACACACACACACCCCGTTGGCCCTGCAGCCACATTTTTACCTTGCTATATCTTGAACCTAGCTGCGGCAATTACAGTTTCCCGAGCGTAAATACCTAATCTTACTCGGGCGTTCCGAAGTCTCTCTTATACTGATTTGCTTTGGACTTGGGGGTTCGTCTAAGTGTCCAGCCTGCCAAAGAACTTTGGGGTCTCGAACATGCACAAACGGGCGACATTTTTTTAAAATGATAATGTCACCCATAGTTGCGCAACTGCGACTGCGAAACAGGCATTTTGGAGAAGGGCTCCCCAAAGAGCTTGTTAGAGTGACAAAACTGTGACAAAACTTGCATCAAGTTAACTCTGAAATCCATGTGTGGTTTGCTAAATTTATTAAGCAGAAAATGAAACGAAAACAACCGACAAATTAAACGAAACGAACAAAAATAGTGGTGCTTTGCGGATGTTGCAAGTATGATGGGGGTCTTCGAAACTAAACGCCATTTTTCGTTTTTCTTTACGTATCTTTCAACAATCGATTGATTACTTGCATCTGCCTTTGGTTTTAGTTTTCCATTTCTTTTTCTCTATCTCTCTGTCTTCGATCTTTATCTTTCACTACCTTCTCCTCTATCTCTATCTTCTTATTTCCACTTGTTGTTAAGCTATTCTTAATTTTCTAACTCTCCTGATCGCTCTCTTTCCCATTGCCCTGTTTGTTGGATGAAATACCTGTCTCTTTTTCCTGTACTTTCTGTATTTTTCCATTCTTCAGCTTTCGAAACTAACTACTAGCATTCACCACAATACTAGTTGGATTGATCTTCCCATTTCTAATACTGTACAACCTATATTTTGTTGTTTAGCACAACAGGTGTTCATCCTTCCCTCCCTGTACTAATTAGCAGAGGTTGTTGATTATCTTCACAAATCTCTCTTGTTAGTACTGCTTGAGGATTCGGCATCATCCAGGCAGTTTAATTTTTTTTGATTTTCCATGCATCCGTTGTTTACAGTCATAAAAGAGGGAAACTATTGAATAAAATTTCTCAAACGCCTCCCTAATTGAAATTCTGTTCCCAACCCTTGATGTTTTATGTTTCATTCGTTTGGTTATGCACGATTCCATACATCCGTCTTATATGTGCACAAGCTAAGCGACCGAAATCTAGCTTCAACATCAACATTTCGTATACTCTGCATATCATGTTATACATCTGTTTATACCATGTTTATATTATGTTTACATAAAAACAAAAAGAGAAGCAGAAATTAACTCTACACTCTATCGTAGATGACGTTCTTGTCGATTGATTGGATAACTTTGTTTCTCAATGCACGGTATGTGTTCTTGTTTTTTTACGTCTCGCGGCGCTGACCAACCAATTACCTGTTCCAATGTTCCTACATATGACTGAGAGAGAAAGAGAAAAGCCCCTAGTTTCCCTTTTCAACTGTTCGTCTGAAAGCTGGTATCTTCAATTGTTTCTCGGAAGCCGGATTCGATGACCTTATTCTAAATTGGTTGAGGTGAAGATGGATTCACGCAGCATCTACTAACACATCTACTATTCTTTTCTTTCTGTTCTGCTGTTGCGGTCGTACAACCAAA
>JAOEFI010000001.1:770564-786523 GCA_034621735.1 Anopheles plumbeus | reverse complement strand
CGCCCCCACACTACACCAGCGCACCATCACCCTCACCCCGGGTCCGCTAGTATCAAAACCCCGTATTCGAACATTGAACATATATATATATAATCTAATCCTATGGAAGCTCAAATCTAATCAACAAAAGCGCCGCGCGCGCCCGCTTTCGCATGTTGTGCCGCGCAGCTTTTTCTCGTAAACATGTTAGGAAAAGAAGGAAGAAGAAAGAAAACCCCCCTGTAAATTTGTGGAGAAATCGAGGCGCGGCGACGAGAGAGGGTATGATACAATGGTTAGGTGCTCTTCTCGTGAGACCCCCCGGGCGCCCCGCGGCCTTGCGATTCCTTCACATAACAATTATGAATCATCAAAGTTCTGTGAAATGACTAAAACGAGCGAAATTTGAAGCTGGGAGATTCGTTGATGCCAATAGTGCGATTTATAACTGCGTGCGCGCGCGCGCTCGCAGTGGAAAGGGAAAACCTCGCGCAACGAATGTCAAAAGGGAACAACTGAATTAAGAAAACAAGAAAAAATCATAAGACAAAACCATATAAGTCTGAAAAATGAATATAGTGTGTATAAAAAAATCAGCTTGTATATATTCTATGTTCTGCCATACACTCCAAGCGAAGGTTTTTTTTAAATTATATTTTTGCTTACCATAATTAAGCGTATAGGCGACGCCCAATGTAAATTAGTTCACGGTCCGCTTCCGGGACGACAGTTTTCCCGTTATTCTGTATTCCTCACGCGTCCGCGCTAAGTGAAACTCGTTTTCCTCGTTACTCCAAACCTTTCTAGCCGTTCTTGTAAGCTGAGCACTTTAACTATCTGTGAGGGGAAAGCGATGTTCTACGCAAAACCTATAGTTACCATGCTGGTTCAGATGATTTCATATAATCGATATTATAGTAAGAAGACGACCACACACGTAGCAGCTGCGAGAGATGGGGTGTGCGAATTTTGTTGTCCAGGACTTGACTTGAATCGGTTGCAACAGAAATGGTTACCCGATTGCGCGAATTTAGCATAAATTTAGCATCAATTCGCGCAAGCAACTCACAACCGGTAGAGCGCGTGTGTTTCCTATGTGTGGAATTCCGATTCCGATAGTCCAACATTTGCACCACAAAATTCACACATCAACTGATTTCGAACGAGTTGTAAATAATTCACTACGATAATACAGCAAAAATGAAGTTTGAACTCTTTTGAATAAAAAAAAACATGAAACAAGCAAAAGAATGCTGCAATTTATAAATCTTTCTGGAAGGATATAAAGTAACGTATGCAATGCCATTCCTAAACACACATATATTGACATATTGAAGAAAAAAAAATGAAATAAAAATGAAAAATGAAACAATATATTACCTATGAAAATATGACAGTAAAGCAAATAAAAATATGCATGGTAAAAGTGCACAGACATAGTGGTTCTTATTTTTATCTCATACTCTTTTTGCATGCACATAAAAGTAAGATGAATTTTAAACTAAAATTTAATGAATATGACATCGCAAAGATTTGATCGTATTTAATATAATCAATTTATGTATACAATCAGAACAGTAAGAGAAATCCAGTAATTGTGTAAAATAAAACCAGAAGCTGATATGAACATGTAAAAGAACTAATAGACGTTATGAATATGGATAACAATTGAATTAAGAAGTTTTATTATGATAAGTGAACCATATGTTTGAGAATGTAATAATTTAAGCGTCAGTAGCGATTTAAAAACATGACATAGAATTTTTACAACACAGCAGACAACATAAATATTACGAGCATGGTAAGAAGCGTTTGTAGTTTTTATTGCAAAAAAAAAACAACGGAAAACAACAACCAACAAATGCTCTGCGATTGTCAACAGCTGGCGAATCATACGATTCGAGTGGAAACACAATCTTTCAATTTAAATAAAAAAGTCTAACAATGATATGCTTAATCTTCTAATAGGCATCTTCTGGGTTCCTTAGATAATCAATTATCTTTTCTGGATGTTTTCGGATTGAAAACAAGGATAGTCCTATATATTTCTTAGAATTAAACAAAAAAATACACTAGATTTGGAAAAAAAAGAAATGATATTGAGGCCATCCTTTTTCATCAAGGAAAAAAGTTGTAAAATAAAAAATAACTGAAAACAAATCTTGTTTAACCTGTAATTTGTAAAAGCTTTTGGTCCAAACTAAAATGAGAATGATATTTTATTGTTGGTACGACTTGACGATATACACTTTGAAGACGCCTTTAGATAACGTGGAACATGTTTGCGTTGTAAAAATGTAAGTGAAAACGGTGGTAAGTAATCCTCAAATGCAATTGTCCTTTTCAATACGCAACAAATTTTGCATACACTGGAAAGAAACCTATTATTTGGCACCCTAAATTCTTCGTGGTGGATAGCAAATAAAAAACAAAGCTTATATTTCTTATAGTTTGAGAAGTGGCCAATCGGCTTATGCTGCCGAGCTTATGCGAAGAGCGCTCAAGATGCGGTGCTTTGATGGGTTTTATTTCAGATTTTGTTCCAATAGTACATACAGAGTTTTTACTGTCTGGAAAACTATGTTGGAGAACACGTGTGAATAAGAAATTGTTTGATGAGACTGGGAATAGGTTGAAGCGTAGGCTCATCGAATTAGCAAATCTTCTCTAAAGTTCTTGCATGATATAAATTCCCAAAGTGTATCTGATGGAGTCACTACTTATGCTTTATAATTAGCTTTTTCCATTTGCAGCTACTTTCTTCTGTGGAATCGATTAATGCATTTAAATTGTAGGTTTTGAATGAAACCTTGGTGTACTGGGAGAAATATAGCGCCTTCAATGGTTTCATTATCCCAACACGAATTGATAACGTTTCACGCATTGGTTACTAAAATGGTAACGGTTTCCTCAAATCCTCGTCCCTTTTTGGGAACGAACAATATTGCAGTATAAACGCGGGTGCGATGTAAACGAACATTGCAGGTTTTGCGAACCTTGGCCAGCGAGCGGCACGCAATCGATTCTGACGTTTGCGCCCGAATTTGGCAACCCTGCTGGAGAGTGTGTATACAAGCGAACAGGCGAATATAGTGGGGAAGAAAAAAACACAACAGAACGCGTTTTGCATCACGTTCCCTCCGGTGTTTAGGTTTTCGCCTAGTGTCCGGGAGCGCATTCGTGTACAGTGGCGGTCGGACGCTTGGGCGTCATTGGATACATTTGTGTACATTCGGCAAATCTGGTTTTTCGGCGGTTGCGGTCTATTGAGTGCATCGATGCAGAGTGCAAACGTTCATATTAGCGGTGGAGAGGAAGCTAGCATCTCGCACACGGTGCATCATCCGCTGGCGTGGGTGTAATGCTGCCGATAATATATGCCGAAAGCAACGAGAGGGAAACAAAACCCAGCACAAAAGATCAAATTATGAAACGTACAGCAATCACCGGACGGTTTGCAATGGCTCACTAACACTGCCCTGCAGCCGCTTGTAGCAGCCATTTTCCGGCGGGCATTTTTGACTGCCTAGGGACAGAACATCGCAACGATCAACAGAAAAGCCGCTTCAATACAATTTAATATACGCGTAAGTATACGGGGAAGAAGTGCGCCAATGCTCAACAATGTTTATATTCCAGCCCTTTCGCAAGCACACACACACACACACGCGTACCCATTTACACATACACACAAAGGGCATTTTTGACGCTTTTGCGCTAGAGGGCCGTCTTCGAGCGTTCTTATTGTTCAAAGATTTCCTTCCTACCGACCGGAATGCTTTGAAAATGGTATGCTTCATGATTTGAAGGAGAATAAGACAGGAAAACACCCGGCGATTGTTGGTCCATCAATCTGTCTTGTTTGGTTGCTTCTAGACCGCTTCCTGTTCGCCAGGGAATACCATCCGCATTATGCGCGGTTTTTTTTTTATCTTTCTCTTTAGTGCCTGGTGGAAAATAGTTACTTCTCCGATGGCACAGATCGTGCACCAAGCGCTACACCATATTACACCACATATGCATGCCTCGTACACAGAGATTGATGCATAATCATGTGTAGATGTACATAATACAGGTACTTTGGCGATGTCCTTTTGCGCGGTGCTTGACCCCCCGAACGACGAACGCTCGAGGAACAGCTATATGAAAAATCGATGTACTTTTTATTGTTTTGTCACGTATTGATTACAATGTGTTTCACCTGGCTTTAATGGCAAGCTATATGCTTTAGTTGAACGCTTCGTTTGTTCGTTTGTTTTTTTTAAAGATAAACCAATAGTGTAAATAGGTACTAATACATGAGAGTTGTGTGTGTGTGTTTGTGTATGTGTAGATAAAGACACCCTACGAGCAGTCTCAACGGTGACTGGAATTGGTAACTAGTGTTGTGGCGTTGTAAATGCACGATGCCGTTAGTCGTAGTATTGCGAGTCCTTGGTGCCGCAGCACTTGGCGAACTTGGAGCTCAGGTCCTCAAGGCAGAGGCGCGTGTCCTCCTTGATCTCCTGCATCTTGATGCGGACCTCCTCCCGCATTAGGATGTAGCACATGGCGACCAGGCCCATGCCGAGCAGCATGTAGACGAAGTTGATGACCAGCTTAGTCGGCTTGCCGCTCTGCGAGTCGAGGATGTTTGCGCCGGGCACCAGGTCGCCGATGCCGATCTTGCACAGGCTCGTCACGCAAAAGTAGGCCGAGTCGAGGTAGGTCCACTTCTCCCACTCGGCGAACATGATCGTGCCGGTCGCGATGTAGATGGTGATCACCCACAGGCAGGCGGTCGTCGGCACGATGATGCGCTTGCGTGGCGCCAGCCCGGACCCGTCCTCCATCGCCAGCTCCTCGTCGCTCCGGTGGCTGCATTCGTGGAACCAGGTGTACAGCCATTTGAACGTGGACGCCAGCACCTTGCCCATGTTCATAAAGTACAGGATGTAGAGCGGGATGCCGAACGTGGCGTAGATAACGGTGGCGCCCTTGCCCCACGCCGTCCGCGGCACCATGTTGCCGTAGCCGATCATGGTGAACACGGCGAGACAGAACATGAGCGCGGCCGGGAAGTTCCACACCTCCTCCGGCGAGCGGCCGTCGTAGCCGCGCCGGATCGCCTCGGCGAAGTCGTCCTGGTACCGCTTCAGCACCAGGTCCGCCTCGTAGTGCCACATCGAGCTGTTGAACAGGTTCAGCTGCTCGGTGACGTCCCACAGCTCGGCCGCGCAGTTCCGCCGCAGCGTGATCACGTGCTCGATCAGCGGGTTCTGCTCCTGCGTCTCGATCGACATGAAGCTGGCCGCGCCGACCAGCGCGTACGCCACGATCAGCCCGCCCACGCCGACCTGCGTGCACATGAACGCAACGAACTTGCGGCAGCAGTCCTTCACCCGCTCGCGCGGATCACTGATCGTGGTGGACGAGGACCCGCGGCTCCGGACTGACGATCGCTGCCGGATCATGATTGTCGCCGTTACTTCTCTACTGCTGCTGCTGCACCACCCTCGGAGCGGAGCTGTTTCGCAACCGCGCACGACCGATCAACCCACGGCAGGTTCGATCGGGTTGGCAGAGACGGAGAATCAGATGAAGAAAAGAAAACCTCACACATACACACCCACGTCTAGACCACGGCAGGCAACTTAACCAACTCGCAACAAGTTGGGCGGCGAGTACGCGACACTTTTTCCCTGGACCTGCTGGATTATTGGATCGCATAGATCTGGCAAGGATATCTGGCGGCAACAGAAGCACGGCACTTGATTGATGCACTCGATGCTCTCTCGGTGCGCTGATGACGGAACGAACCCCAACAACCGAGGGGCTGAGCTGATGGTGAAGGGTGTTCGTGCTTGGTGTTTCAGTAGTGTTTTCCACACCGTTCCGCCGACTCTTGGCTCGCAAGATATCTCCGCACGCCGAGTAAATTTAGACGCAAACAAGAACTAATTTTAAACTTTCGATTGCCAGCAGCCAACCGACGACTGTGTGCCCCTGTAGCGCCGCACTGTTCGCACCTTCGGTCGGCACTATCTTACTCGCTCTCCGTCTCTGCGCACCGCGCACGCTGTGGTTCGCACTTGTTGGTTTGTTCCACCTCGCTATCGCGGATCACACGGGACGCGGTGCTGCTCTGTGTGTGCGTTCGTGCGAAAGGCTGCCGACGGACTGCGCATTCTAACAGCGCCGATTCCTTGCGATAATGATAGTCCAGCTGTGTCGCTGCGCGTTGCCACTCGCTGCCGCCAGCATTAGTTTTCATCGAATTGTAAATTAGGAACGCGCATCGATGCGAACAACAGCTTTATTACCTCGCGTCGACCTGGCGAACCGAGCGGGTGTGTTTGAATTTGTTTTAAAAAGTAACTGCAAACGTCGCATTCTAACAGCGCCGATTCCTTGCGATAATGATAGTCCAGCTGTGTCCCTGCGCGTTGCCACTCGCTGCCGCCAGTATTAGTTTTCATCGAATTGTAAATTAGGAACGCGCATCGATGCGAACAACAGCTTTATTACCGCGCGTCGACCTGACGAACCGAGCGGGTGTGTTTGAATTTGTTTTAAAAAGTAACTGCAAACGTCGTTGGTTTGAAACGTAGCCACCAGCAGCTGTTTTAGCTCCGCGCGAACGGCGAACTGTTGTCGTGTGTTTGAGAAGTTAGAACCACTCTTTTCCTAATTAGTTTTTTCCCGTTTTAGCGCTCGATTGATGATAACTACGGCACTACGGTGCTTGAACACGTGCAGCAACAATGAGTAACGTACGCTGCAACGAACCGGCGGCGACGACGGCGACCACGTCCATCGCCGGTAAGGACACCGACGGCGAGACGGGCGCCTCGAATGCACAGTTTCAACCCCAGCAGCCGGCGGCGGCGACGGCACAGACAAGCAATAAAGGGAACCCCTGTCGGATAAATGGAGTGAAGGGCTACCAGAACCGCACCAATAGTATTATCTACTGTCCACCGCTGTTGCGCGGTAGCCAGCAGAAGGACAACTGTAGCGCAATAATTTATTTTGGAGGCGATGTCCAGGTAAGCCAGATCGCCGTTGGCGCGCGCGCCACCGTAAGACACCGCACAAACTTGGCTCTCCTTCGCTCGTTTCGCCGCAGGACATACCCGAAAAGATGGAATCGAATCGAGATAATAAGAACTACATTAAGTGGAACCTAGAGAATACCGCACTTCTGCTCCGGGAGTCGTTCCCGCAGTCGCACATCATCGTCGTTCGGCCGATGCGGATGGAGTACAGCACGTTCAGCTGCTTCGACAACTTCGTGCGGGGCAACAACGCCGGCATTCCGGACCATACGCCCATGCACTTCTCGCTGCAGCACCTGGAAGAGTGAGTGAGCGAGCGTGGGAGCGTTCCTGATTACCGCGTCATGCTAATCAATATGTTTTTCGCCTCTCCAAACAGGCTTCTTATTAATTTGACTAAAAAGCTTACAAAGCCGATCCTGGATCAGGAATTCCTACACAAGCTGCTGGCTGCCTCCAGCTCCAAAGCCGCCTTCTCGAGCGAGCTGTCGTGCAAGCAGAATAATGTCGATATATCACAAGTAGGTTTAATGGATCGTAGCCGAAGGATTTCAAAAGGCGGTGCGAAATACGAAAGTTTTCTCACGCACCCATATTTCTACTTTATCTCACCAGAGCGATATCTATGATACAGCCGGCAGCGAATCGAACGAGGGCGATTTGACGGATTTGCTGTGGTGGCGGGAAAATCTCAACCTAGACAAGGCTAGTCTCAAACTGATCGGCTTTAGTAAAGGGTGTGTCGTCCTGAATCAGTTCATCTACGAGTTTCACTACTACAAAACGTTAACGCCCGACGACAGCACGATGATGCGCCTGGTGTCCCGCATCACCGACATGTACTGGCTGGACGGGGGGCACGGCGGCGGGAAGAACACATGGATTACGTCGCGGAGTCTGCTGGAGACGCTGTGTCGATTGTGCATCAACGTGCACGTGCACGTCACACCATATCAGATACAGGACGACCACCGGCCGTGGATTCGAAAGGAGGAGAAAGCGTTCACCGATCTGCTGAAGCGCCTGGGGGCTTCCTTCGATCGGCACCTCTACCCGAGCGAGGCCAACTCGACCAATCTCTACACGCACTTCGACGTGCTCAACCGATTTCGGCAGCATCAGATCCACATTTTCGCCCAGCAGCTGCACCAAACGTCTCAGCAACCGATAGCCCAGCATACCGGTGCCGCGTACCGCTCCTCGGACGCCGACGAGAGCACAGAAACTAGGGAGTACGCGATCGACGACCCCCTGCGGAAGGACGCGATGGAGACGGACGCCGGGGACGATGGGCCGCCGGTCGTGTCCTCGCTGCAGGAGGTCGAACATGATAGCGACATGCATGACAACTGACAATCAGATCGCGATGGTGTAAATTTAATTTCGGTATTCATCTAGAGAACGGCGGCGGTACAGTTAAGGTCCCGAGCTACTTACATCATTCAAGCGACGATTGCCATGTTAGATTGTACCGAGCATTCCCTAACGCTATCGTATCTTTTTGTACATTTAAGTATTTTAACTAGGATTCGCGTAACGCCGCTTGCGCGCACTACACAGTGAAGCAATTACCATAGGATCTTCAGAGCATTCGTGAAATCGGGCCCGCTTTCAACAGTATGTCTCTTTTTAACTCTGCAATCGTGAACAAATAGCATGTAGGTCGTAACTTTAGAGTTGTGTTTTACGCGTATGATGATAAGAGTTTCGTATAAAATACAATAATTATACTTTCAATGCAATAAGATAGCTGTGTTACACGCCCATTGTGCGGTTAGTTTACTGCTGCAGTTCTGCAAATTACGTGTTGCATGTTTTTTTTTCTCTCTCAAACTGAAGCTTAAACGTGTTGCGTGTGTTCCAACAATTTTGGCCTACGATAGCAATACATATTTGCGCAACTGTGTGTCCAATTTCTCCGTTGGCCGGAGCACCCTCCCTTCACTCGAAATCGGTTTCTTTAATATTGTAATACAATAAAATGTTGATTTCAACCCCTTTTTGGCATAAACAAACACAGGCCAGCCTCACTTTCTTATCGGTGTTTTTGTTTCGATCGTGTTCAACCGGCCCAATATCGGTCCCCTGGAGGTGGACACCCAAATCGTACCGTGTAAACACGTCAGCACGTGGTAGCACACGAACCACAGTTTGTCAGATCTGCGTGGAGGAGAGAGCAGTAGCAAAGAGGCAGTGCTGTCAAGCGAATCGAAAGAATGTTTTCACATTCAGCGTAACATAAACGTACACCGTGCATCGATAAACCCCGCTCCGGCACAATCATCCACAATTCTGCAATCAACCAAAAGGCTTTTCTTTTTGTAGATGTTCAAACATCACCCAACGAAAGCTTCGAATTGAAATTCCGTGACGGTACGTCGCAAATCCATTTGAAACGCAGCAGCGAGCGACTACACCAGCGCGTATGTGCACTCGGGCGCGTGACGTCACAGGCGTACAAAATCATACGATGCTAAACGACGGCCGCTGATTGGTCGAACCGGTCGCATGATCTGATGTTTTCATCAGATCATCAAAACACAGTGTTGGTTTGAGGGCTGAGTCGAACGGCCCGACGGTGACGGTGTGCAACAGTGCTAGTTCGCAGTGTGTCCACCTTGCATCGTCTTGTGCTATTTTTGGTGTGTCAACAACGGCGAATCCCTCGGAAGAGGGCGAAAGTAAGTCGAAATGGATCCAGACAAACTGTGGAACGGTTCGTCGTCGTTGCTGCCGTGGTGCCAGCTGGATGACTCGCACGATATGGTGGATATGCTCGATATAAATGACATCCCCGACCTCGGCGACTTGTGTAAGCATTTCTACACGACACTGCACACATCAGTGCCTTGTGCGTGAGTAATATGTCGTTCCATTTCTGTCGTTTGCAGGCCAAATGCACGAAGAGAAGCTGTTGAACATAATGACACCAGATTTTCTTACCGACTACAATGAGGAAGTGGACGGCGATCCGTCTGCGTCGTTTCTGGGTATGTCGGAAACCTCGCCTGCCGTCGAGCCGGACAGCACCAGCAGCGGCGTAACCGTGAAGGAGGAGTCCATCGTCGCGGACACAGTTTCCGATGTGCAGATGTCCGCCGACGACTCGTTCCATCTATGTGCGGAGATGAGTAGCTATGCCGCGTTTTTGGAGAAACCCGTGGACCCACTCCCCGTGGAGGCAGTCCAGCGAACAAAAGAGGAGAAAAAGGCCAGCGTTCGGCAAACGGCACCGGCTGCCACAACGCAACAACCGATACTGCCCGCCCCGGCCCCCCTGGCGTCTGCAGGAAATCAGCTGCAAGAAGCGCAAGTACACCTACAGTCGTCGCACGTTGTGGCCGGCCCGCGATCCGTCATTCTCACCCAGAACCGGTCCGCGTTGGCGCCGATGAATGGGCACATCGTGCTGAACGGGCTGGCCGCATCGAACGGGCGCAATTCGTCGTACACCACGAAAAAGATCGCTCCGGCAAGGGCCGCCCAAACGACCACCACCACCACCACACTGCTGCCAGGCCTGTCGAACGTACGCTTACAGAACCTGGGCCAGCAGCTGTACGCGCTGCAGACCACCGACAAGCAGCCGGTGTTCCTGCAGACGAACACGCCCGTCATCTACACGAGCGCGAACGTCCACTCGATCGCGAGCCCGACGGCGACGGTGCAAACGAACCCCACCAACATCCACACGCTGGTGAATACGATGAACGGGCCGATGCTGACGGCGGGCATTCCGCTGGTGCTGGACGCGCCCTCGACTGGCCCCGGCGAGCCGGCCAAGGTGCAGCTGAACCGGCTGCAGCCGTCGACGTCACCCGGGTTCGGGATGCCGAGGGTGAAGGAGGTGAAGCGATCCGCACACAACGCGATCGAGCGGCGCTACCGGACCTCGATCAACAGCTGCATTGTGGAGCTGAAGAACATCGTCGTCGGCGAGGAGGCAAAGCTGAACAAGTCGGCCATCCTGCGCAAGGCGATCGACCACATCCGCCACCTGCAGAAGCAGAACAGCGCACTGCGGCAAGAGAACATGGCGTATAAGATGCGCCTCACCGACCAGAAACATACGCTCAAGGACCTGCTGGTCCAGAGCGCGGCGGACGAGATGCTGGCGGCGCCGATCACGCCCCCGCGCAGCGACGACTCCGATCCGTCGTTGTCTCCGACGCACTCCGACAGCTCCATCGGCTCGCCGGACGGTAGTGGCTCACCCGGTCACTTCTCGCCGGGGTCGCCGATCGGCTGCGACAGTGAGCAGCTCGACAGCGACGATCTGATGGGCGACATCGGTGGCATGTCGGCCAATTCGAGGCTCACCATGTGCATGTTCATGCTGGCCGTGTTCGTCGTCAACCCGTTCGGCAGTCTGCTGTCCCTTACGGCGCCCGCTGGCGACGCCGAGGGCCCCCAGTACGAGGAGATGGGCACGACGCGTCGCATCCTGGCGATGGACGAGTCGTTCTCCTGGTGGCGCATCAGTTTTGGCCTGCTGGTGTTGTTGGCCAACGGGCTCTTCTTTCTCTTCTGCCTCGTGCAGGTGCTGGTGTACGGCGATCCGGTACTGACGCCGCGCTCGCGCGCCTCCACCGAGTACTGGAAGCACAAGAAGCAGTCGGACCTGGAGTTCCGGCGGGGCAACGCGCACGACTCCTACCGGGAGGCGAAGCTGTGTCTGCAGTGGTTTGGCCTGTCGCTGCCCTCAACGCGTCTCGAGTGCGCCACGGCGACCGCCTGGCAATTTGTGCGCATGTTCTTCCACCGGATCTACATCGGACGCTGGCTGTCGCGCCGCGCCGGTGGCCTCTTCAAGCCCGAAGCCGAACGGATGCACGCGATGCACTCGGCGCGCGAACAGGCCCTGCTCTACCACCGGCTCAACCAGCTGCACCTCGTCACGGACCAGCCAGACGCGAACGGGCTCATGATGAGCCTGTGCGCAGTGAACATGGCAGAGGCGGCAGCGGCCGTCCTATCGGTGGACGACACGATCGAGATCTACCTGCTGGCGGCGCTGCGTGTCAAGCGGAGCTACCCGCGCATGCTGCAGTACTTCTGCCGCTACTATCTAGGGATGGCGAAACAGCTCGCCAGCGACCACACGAGCCGCAAGTTCCGCTGGCTGTTTACCGCTTACGGGTTTCAGTTTCTCACCGCCAGCCGCACGTTCCGCTACGAGGAGCGCCACGGCGAGTCGCACGAGATGTTCACCCGGCTGTGCAACAAGGCGGACCCGCTCGAGTACGTGATGCGCGAGTACCGACTAAATCTGCTGCAGAAGGCCATCCAGCTGCTGGTCGGCTCCGGGCACGAGCGGAGCGTGCGCGACGCCCACGCCCAGGGCCGGCTCCCTGCGGGTCAGCCGAGCGATGCGGCCCTGCTGGCGGCGGCCGGCAAAGAGCTCGCCCAGCGCGACGAGGACCGTGCGTCGGAACTAATGGCCAAGGGCGGCCCGGGAAGTCTGCACGTGGACAGCGGCTGTCCCAACAGCGACATCCTGCACTTCACCGAGCTGCTCAAGGACACGCTGGCCATCGAGGAACCGGTCCCGTTCGATGCATGCATCGTGCACGGTAACGGATGCTTCGACCAGTTGGCCCACTGGTGGTCGAATCTGCTGAGTGTGGCCGCCTTCTGGTTGCTCGGCGAGGACGAGCTTGCCGAGGCGCTTTACGTGCACGTCGAGAACATCCCGGCGGAGTTGCGCCCGGCCCTCGAGGATCCGCTCGCCAAGGCTCTCCTGCTCGCATTTCAAGCAAAGCGCAGCCTTATGTACGTACCAGCAGGGACAGAGATAATTTGCCAATTGCGCGCAAATCTAATCGCACACTAATCGTTCCGATTTCCCCTTTCTTTCATGCTCACCCCATCGGCAGAACCAAGACCGAGTTGGACTTTGCGGTCACGTTCACGCACTGCAACGCGAGCAGCCACTTCCTGGAGGACAGTCTCACCGGCAACATCTGCAAGACGCCGAGCCGACTGAAGCTTGTACGTCCTTCCTCTTAAGAATCCCAACACCCATCCAACCTGCACTCCCTGCTCGGCCGGTTGCCCTGTCCCTCGCTCGGGTGCATTGTAGTTGCATTGCACTCTCGTGTTGGCAATCGGTGCAGTACTTCTGCAGTGCAACCCGAGGGTGTGCTTCCCGCTGTGGAACGGACATTTACTACCAGCGGCGCAGCGGCAGGAGCGCAGTCGGCCGTATGCAACTACCGGACGGGGAGGGATCGCAATTTCCTCCATAGCTCCGAATGCTTGGATGATAAAACCACCACCTCGTGTCACGAAAGGAATTTTGCGTATTGGCGGGCTATTTTTTTGTAAAGTGGTCCATAACAAATTCATTCATTCGCGCATTTATGGCCCAAGCATAATTAGGGTTGCATTCTTTTATATTTTGTGTTATATTTTAAAACGATAAACCAGTGGTCGAAAGCACGTTACAGCAAACAATAAAAAACGCATCTTTCCCCGACGTGTCACGGGGCGTTCGCGCCTACCGGATGAAGGCCAGTACCGCCCGACTGCGTGAGTAACTTTCGTTTTTTTTTTGTTTTCTATTCCGTTTCCGTTCCGTTCGTCGCAGCTCGCCCAGCTACTCGCTTGCGACTGGCTGCTGGAATCTCGGACGGCCCTGTGGGAGATGGAGAACGACCTGCGCTATAATCAGGACTATCTGACCGTGCCGGGCGCGATCCTGGCGGCGTTCCAGGCGGACCTCAACCTGCTCCGCTTGGTTACCAGCAAATTTCCGGTATGGGTGCGCAAGTGCAATATCATATTAGTACGAGATGCGGGATTTTTTTTATACTCCCGCTCTATTTTATTTCTAGAACGCCCAGTCGCGCGTGTTCCTGTACGAGGCCATCTGCCGGCTGATGGCGGGTGCTGCGCCCGGACCCACCCAGCAGCTGCTGGATCGCAGCCTACGCCAGCGCAACTGCCGCTCGTCCCTCATCTGTGGCAAGGACCGATCGGCGCAGCTGGAGGGCGGCCGGGAGCGGGCTGCCGCGCTGTATGTCGCCTGCAAGCACCTACCCTGGCCGTGCCTGTCGTCGCCTGGCGAACGGGCCGGCATGCTAGAGGAGGCGGCCAAGACGCTAGAGAAGATCGGCGACAAGAAGCGCCTGCAGCAGTGTTACCAGCTGATGAAGTCGCTCGGCAGCGGTAGCGTTACCAACTGAGTTAACGCGAAAGAGGTCGAAAGAGCCCCTCGCTTCAAAGCAGCACTCAACGCCCGAACCGAGGATGTCGTTTATGGTTTTATTTTCCCCACCAAGCGTATTGGATGTAGATTAGTAATTTATTGATAAGCGTGACGGCGAACTACGCGCGAGATCGCCGAGGCCGTGTAGGTTTACTTAACTCTAGCCAACATTCTTCGGAATGCAATATTAGCAGTTGTTCTATTCTCTTCTTCCCTTTTTCACTCCTGATTTTACTTTTAATGATATGATACGCAAATGGTTTTATTACAACACGACCAATGAACACCCACACACATATATACCTAGCATATACTTAATATATAATATGTTTAGGTGCACGATGTCTGCTTGATTGTAAATATAATTCTGTCCACGATTTCGTTCGTTTGGCGCAAAGAAACACGGCGATGCGGGTTGATGGAAGGTATTGTTTTCCCGTTTTCTCCTTTGCACAGAGTATTTTGACATGTATGTGTTTTCCTTCTTTTCTTTCACTTCCCACGCACTTCCCCGCCGCGGCACGAATGTCGAAAGTGTTTTGCTACACGTCGAACCGATTCCGTTCACTTGGCTGACGAAGCATACTGGAACGCCTTTTTCACCGAAACACGACCTCCTAACACTTGTCGAAGGTCACGCAAAACGTGCAGATCGTCGGGCGGGAGTTTTCGCCCATGCCAATTTGCTCCTCTTCCTGCTCCGGTGGGTCCTGTTGATCGTGCTGCTGCTGCTGCCACGAGTCGGGACAACGGGGCCGCCGACTGTCACCGGTCTCTACGCCGCACGGCCGCTGGCTATTGCCGGTGACGAGCACCGCGAGCAGGTGCGAGATGTAGCTCTTCGCCAGGCGGAGGGTTTCGATCTTCGACAGCTTGCGGTTCTTCGGTTCGGTCGGGATGAGCTGCCGGAGTGTGTTGAATGCCGAGTTGACACTGGGGCGAAGCGAAGGGAGGGAAAGGGGCACATCGGCCGGGTGAGTCGCGCCGTGCTCCATTGCAACCTACAGCAGGCTCTCTCTCTCACCTGTGCGTGCGATAGCGTTCGCGTGCGTTCGCCTGCATCCGCTGGTCGAAGCCGCACTCGCCGGGGCTGCCGGAGGACTCCGCCAGTGTGTGGCCGCGCCGGTTACGACTCATGCCTCAGTCGGCTGTCACAGGGCTCTCGTCCGGCTCCGGTCCGGTTCCACGCACGTTCCACGACTCACTGAGTGCGACCCTGCGCAGCCGGAGCAGCGATCGCGCTCGGTCCAACACCGGCGACCCCGCATGTGGAAAACAAATTAAGTCATTAGTCGTCGGCGACGAATTCCACCCCCCTCCCCCCACCATCTCCCAACCTGCGCCGTGCTGGGTCGCGTTACACGACGAATGGCGCAAGCAAGCGAGCGCAAACAAACAAAACCGTTGCACTTCTCCGACGAACCCGCCGGGTTATGTACCAATACGCTGCCGGATTTCGGGACGGAAGCGCGAAAACATGAGCGGGGACATATTTATGGGTTAACGAGGCTCGTCTCCCTCTCCCTATCTCTCTCTCTTTCTCTCGCTCTCTCTCACTCTTCCTTTCCAGCTTCTTGAACGATATCGCAGATGTGCAATCGCATGCGAGCAGCCGCGATGAATGGGACACTGTTTTTGGAATGTCCCAACAACGCCGGGCTATGGTCGATATCCGGTAGCCGATCCGGCGTGTTCACTGCATCTAGGAACACCCGTCCTCTCCACACATCCCC
>JAOEFI010000001.1:765564-768064 GCA_034621735.1 Anopheles plumbeus | reverse complement strand
AGCACGTACAGCCACTCGCACAGGTTCGTCGCGACCATGTGCATCAGGCCGAAGCGGGCGAACACCTTGTGCCGCGCCATGTCCAGCTCGGACGTGTTGAGGAAGATGAACTGCATCTGCACGAGCGAGAGCAGCATCCGGGCGGCGGGCGTCAGTGCGATGAAGATGCTGGAGCAGCCGGGGGACGCGTTTAGCTCGAAGTACTGGCCAAACTCCAGACCGGAGTAGACCATGGTGCCGATGCCGAACGCGATCGCTCCCACGCGCAGGTAAAAGCTGCCGAAGTGCGGTATCCGCTTCTTCGCCGACGCGCTGCTCGTCTTCTCGTCTGTGAAGCAGTGGACCTGAGTTATTATAGTTCTTGGTTCTGACACCATGGTGTCCTCTTACGGTAGTTCTTGATGAGGGTCATCACCGCACGCCGGCGCATGGTAGACGCGTACACGAAGATGACGAACACGATGCTGACGGTGTAGAGGAACAGGTAGAAGCCCTGGTAGACGTTCGCCGGTATCTGCGCGGACAGGATTTCCGTGACGGGCAGCGCGATGCCGAGGATGACGATGATTTTGGCGTACAGGGCCGACAGTGCCGTGCTGAGTGCGTCACTGTTGGAGATGGAAGGAAGGTCGAAGAAGAAGTGGCGTGAATGGGTCATGGACGACTCTGCACCACTGGCTACTCACTCGCCAAATCTGCGGTTCTTGCGGCGCGACTCGAGTGCCTGCTCGCTGTACGGCCCACTCGAGGGCGGCAGCTGACTGAGCGACATCTTGCTGCCCATGTTCGACTCGGGGTCGGCGTGGTGGTTATGCCGGCGGCCGGGCAACCACGCCAGCGAGCCGCGCCGTATAGCGGCTATCAGAGACGGCTTGCTGTGCCCACCGCCACCGGCGCCACCATCGGGCGCCACCACCGACAGGCGCCTCGGCGTGTGGTAGGAATCACCGCCACCGTTCCGCCGCTTCGACTCCAGGTAGTCCTCGGGGATCTGGTCCAGTACGGTGCTGGAGCCGTGCGCGTGCAGGTAGTACTTGGCGGACGGCGGGGGCGGTGTCGGGGCCATCTTCCCACCGGTCGCTAGTATGCCGGACGGGCCGGACTTTCCCGCGAGCAGTCCCTGCGCCGCGTCGTCACAGCCGTCGTCCACTTGGTGGATGCGTGGCACCGACAGATACTGGCCGTCGCGCGCTACTCCCCCGCGCCCATCGTCACTGGAGCGCGCAGCCGAACCCGATTCCTCCTCCGGTCCGCCGGTCGCCGCCGTCGCGATGCTGAGCGACGCTAGCTCACACTCCAGCTGCTCACTGAAACGAGAAAGAGAAACGATTGGATGATAGAGAGAAGAGCCGGTTGCCTATCCTGTTCCAGGACTATACGTCCACATGCGGTGACACTACGGTGCCGTTCACAAACAAAATGCCTACAGGCATCACTGGCCAGCTGCACACTCCCTTCCCTCACTCGCCAATCATACTGGTCTGCCCTTCATTCACCTTCCTCGCTGTCCCTCCCCCACCGCACCTGTTGTCTTATCTCGCTGATCCTCTTATGACGATTGTTGGGCAGCAATTGCGCAAAACGGTCGATAGAGAGCGACCGTTTTCAGTTTCGTTTGTCCGTGAACCGCTTCTGGTCTGCCGCAGATGCACTAAGAAGCAGTAGCAGAAGCAGAAAGTGCCGTATCACCTGGCGCGAACCCCAGATACCTGGTACGTGTACCGCAGTCCTGAGAGGCTAAGCGGTAGAGGACCGAGACGAGAGAAGGGGGGATAGCGAACGAGCGTGCGAGTCACTTTACAAGCACACCCGTCACACGCGCTTTGATCGATCGGATCGGATGAGATAGATGGGCGCGAATCGCAACCACGCACCAAAAGAACACCAAAACAACAACAACAGCGAAACGAAGAGAACCGCAAAAACCGGCAATAAAACACGGCACGAGACCGACAGCAGCAGCAGCAGGCGTCCTCGTGGTGACCACGCAGGGCAGGCACTGAACGGTGCTGGGCACCGTCACGGTCCCCGAAGCGAATCCCCGGGAGCACCGGGAGCAGCCGGGCTCTTATCAGACGGTCGAACGTGGTCGCGGAAGCGTCGCAACGCAGTTCGGTACTGTTCGCAATCGGATCGGATCGATACTGCGGAGTCTCGCGATACTCGCCTGCGATTGCAGCAGCAGCAGCTGCAGGTGCTATCGGGCTCTATATAGGGCCCTGCACACAGCCGCGCAGCCTCTATGCAGTATCCGTCGTCGCAGAGGTGGTCCTACCGGAGGAGGAGGAGGAGGAGGAGGAGGAGGAGGAGGGGGAGGAGGAGTGCTTAAGTGGGTACCAATCAAACTGCAAACAAACACCGCACCGTCTGTGAGCACACCGTTTAGCACATAACATCGGTAATGCAAATGGGCGCAAATGTCACCGACGGCGGCGACTAAATGGCAGCTAAAGGCTTCAGCTCCAGGAGCCCCAGGAAAGGAGGGGGGGGGGGGGGGGGG
>JAOEFI010000001.1:746250-759607 GCA_034621735.1 Anopheles plumbeus | reverse complement strand
GGGATAGTGGCAACTATAACCGCCCGGGTGTACTGGTGTGCCGCCACGCTGTCTCCCGATGAGAAGAAGGCGCGGCACACGAGGCACACGACAGCAGCAGACACGTGCCTACACCAAAACACACACACACACACACACACAGTAACAGAAAACTCCCGTTGAGAGCAGTGGGTCTTCTTACCTGAAGGAGACGGAGCCCTTCTTGTTCAGCTTGCCCACGGCAGTCTGGCCACCGCTGGGCGAGCTGGTCGAGGACATGAGGTGTCCTATATAGGTCCTCGGGTCTAGAGGTTTGGTTGATGGGGTGTCTGAGGGTGGTTGAGGCGCGCGCAGACCGCCGGGTCTGCTGCTATTGTCGTGCTGGTGGTGCTGGTGGTTGTTGCGGTTTTGCGGGCTGGTACACACCCGCCGACGAGCCCCCGGACCCTGGATCCTTTGGGCCAATGACGTTCTGGTCCTGGTCCTGGTCCTGTTTTGGTTGTTCCTGCGCCCGGGCAGCACTCTCTCTCTATCACTATCTACCTGGTACTGATGCGGCACACCGCAACAGATAGCCAACCAACCGCGAACCAACTCACCCGCTCACTCTCCCTACCCTCCCTCCCTCCCCACGCACGCACCCCACGTGGGGTGGGTTAATAAGGTGGGCCGGTGGTGCACGGTTTGCCGTGCCACTCTCAGGTGGAGCTGACACCCGGGGCGCCACAATCTCTATCCGCGGGATACCCCTCCTCCCACCTCCCGCTTGCCCTCTCCCTTGGGTTTTCAATCAGCTCCAAAAGTCAATCAATTGCACTAATTGGGTCTGTGATGGGGTTGCCTTGTTATGGTCAGCGGCGTTGCGTTATCTCTCACCGAGCCGAACACTCGCGCCGTTCCTTAGCCCCATCCCCCGATCGCTAACCCACGTTCTCTCCAAAACCACTTGTCTTAAGGGCTGTGGTGGTGATGGTGGTGGGGTGGTTTGTTGGGGTTTGGTTAAAGCGCACCGCATCGGATGCCGGATGCAGGCTGAGGTCACCAGTTCACACACACACTCACCCAAGTGTTTTCTATCTTCTTTTATGCTCTCCTGCGGTGTCTACTTCTCTCTCTCTTTTCTACGAGAATGGTTGGGCTGGCTACTTCACCTTCCACACTCACTATGGCCAGCACATTCAGGTCGGCCAGGTGGATCACGGCAGACTAGGACCGTTCACGTGGACGTTCCGGTTTGCTCCCTCGATTGGGCGACACACACGGACACGGGCACGACGCACGGGCGTTAGCAGCGGTGTGACCAGACAACGGATCGGATTCGACTGACTCGCGCCTCGCTCATCGTCGTCGTCCGCCATCCGCCAGTGGTGTGCTCGACCGAAGGCTGTAAACAAAAACAAACAACAAAAAGGAGGCAGACACGGGCTAAAATCAACTAACCAACCAAAAAAAAGGCTAAAAGAATAAAATGAATGAAAAGCAGGGTGAGGTTTTGGTGGAGCAAATAAAAAATTCATAAAAAAAAGTAATGGGGAGATACAGACACAAGACAAGACAGGCGCGCGTGCGGTGCATCCCCCGTTCTCTTACTGGCCCACCCTGGTCCTTAGTGTGCCGATCGGTGGGGTGGGGTAGCTAGTGTCGCCCGAGGGTGCGAATAGGCTCGGCAAACATCTCGCGCGCCACGCTATTTGTTCGTGCTAGTGTCTCTGTGTGTGTGTTTGGTGGAAGTAGGCGGACGGGAGGTGAGTTGCATTGTCGGGCTGTTGCCGACGTTCAAAGTTCAAGTCCATCAAGGCTCCTCGGCCGCGAAGGCCCATCCACCCTCCACGAGGAGGCCTGACTCCTCCTAAAACTCTGGCGCGGAATGGAAAGGGGGAAGAGGGCAGTACGGATGAGGGGTGGTGGTAAAAGTATCAACGCGTGTCGCGCGTGTGCTCGGTGCGCTACGATCAACCAAACTGGTTCGCGGCCGATCGGTGCCACGCACGATCGTTCCGATGTCGTCCGTGAGTGCATATAGTGTGTCACGCAGGCGGCCGCGCAATAAGTCGCGCATCAACACACACACACGTGAGTTGCCACCCATCGCCCGCATAATCATCATCATGTGACGCATTTATCGCCAGCCCTCGCGACCCGTTCTAACCGGTTGTGAGTCAGCCGAGATAGTTGGCGTTCTTGGGCGCGCACCAGGAACTGGAGTATATTACTCTGCGCATACTGAGACCTCTGACGTCAGGTCACTCCACCCCGAGCACCGTGGAAGGGGGGGGCATCGTCGAGTGCATGACGTCCGTCGAGCGTCGTATAGCCCCGAGCGGTGGGCCATAAAACTTCAACAATCTATAATACCAGCAATCAATGCCTTCCGGCGGCAGGCACTCGAACACTCGGCGATACGCATAATCGTTGCTGGATAGGGCGAGTCTACAGCCAATTGGCCCCACTGGGGGAACGAAGCCGAAGAAGAAGAAGATCAAGAAGAAGAAGTGAAGAAAGGTAAGGCAAGGGATTACCGAAGGGTGAAATCAGCAGATCGCCAAACGGGCTATAGAGGTGACCGTCGACGTTTTTTGGGTGGCTGTAAATCACCACCGTACAGGACCCGGCCGTGGCTATCATCACCGAGCACCGAGGACTGGATGTCGAACCCGGCCGGCAAGGTGAGCCGGTGGTGGTGGGTCACTTTCCGCTGGTCACACAATCATTCCAACCCGACAGCAAATCAGTGCATTGGTCCGTATTATGAGAGCTTAGCGGCCTAATTGATAGGGGGCCATATAGCTGCCCCAGGAGCCGCCTGGGAACTGGCGACTGGCCGACACTTGGCCCTTGATTCGCTGCCGCCCACACGCTCGCCCCATACCGACCGCATTTCTAATGCTGCGGAAAATGGTCGCCAGCGGGTCGTCGATCGGGCAAGCACAGCTGGGCCTTCTCCGGAACTTGCCGTAATCTCCCGGAGTGGCGTATAACTTATCGACCCAAAATCACCGGCCGGGCAGTGATTGCTGCGGATTTGCGCTCAACCTCACCTGCATGTGTGATCGATCGGTCGTTTGGGTGGATTTAGCAGAGATTTAACTCGTTTCGACATTGCTCGTTGTTTGCTATTTGCTCTTTATTTGGTAAAAAATCCTCCTCCCCCCCCGTGTTTTCCGTGGGGTGGAAGTGCTGTAAAATATTTTTTCTATCAAACGATGTATTGCTCACTTTATTGCACAATTAGTTAGATATGATTTACGCTGGTTGGTCTGGAGAGAGGTGATGGAGGATGTTGGACCGGTTGGGTGGAGGTGACGGAATGAGTTTGTTGATTGTGTCCCCCTTGCCGGTAAAACTGAGTAAGCGAACAATTAATTAAGGCTCGTTTGATGTTTAATCCAATTTGTATGTAATTTGACAGATGCTGTTTTGGGTTTGACAGTTGCGTTTCGAGAAAATAGTATCTGGCAAAAGTTAGTGATGACTCTAGCGCGGCCTGTCGTTCACTAATAGGTGATCCTTTCTCCCCCAGCCCTCTCATTTTCGCTACCCCTCTCCTTCCGCCAGCATCCGCAAGCTATGGTTCGTTGTAGCGTGCCTTGTAGGTATTCTTCCAAATCTCGAACAAGCAGATGGTCGAGTGGAAACGATAGAAGATGGCGAGCGGCATCGAGACGTGGGCGATGATGGCCCACGCCCGGGGCCCGTAGAAGCCCATGAACAGCGGCCGGAAGCTGGCGTTGCTCTTGACGAGCGCGTTCACCAGCCAGGCGGCCAGGTTGGCCACCAGCAGAAACGTGACGATCTCGCGGCCCGGCTTGGTGCGGTTCTGCTGCGCGCCGCGGCACCGGCGCCACCAGCAGCTCAGCACGAACAGCGTCTGCAGGGAGGTTTGCGCGAGCTCCAGCACCTCCGACAGGACGGCGTAATGAAGGAGGTGGCCGTGCGTGTGGTAAGTGCCGATGATGCTGAACACGCCGTAGATGTAGATGCCGGTCTGCGTTACCAGCAGCAGGTGGCAGTCGAGCGGCATCGGAGGCATCGAGCGGCGGCCCTGGCGCACGGCGGCCGGTACGCGCAGGTCGCGCATCCGCACCATCGCCACCACGACCGCCACCAGCGTCGTCGCGTACAGGCCCAGCTCGTACAGCACGATCTCGAGCGTGGCCGTGCCCTGTAGGCCGCGCTCAGCACGCAGCACAAAGTACATGATGAGGACGATGAACGTCAGCACCAGCGTCACGATGCCACCGAACAGGCCCCGCTGGGCGCTGGAGCAGTCCACCGAGAGGCGGTTGGCTGCGCGCCCGGTGAGGCCCCGGTCGGCGCGCTCCGGTGGCGGCTTCCCGGCACGGTCCGGGTCGGTGCGCCGGTTCAGCGCGTTCCACAGCTCGTACAGCGTCAGCGCGCAGATGAGCGAGTACTCGATGGTGCAGGGGAAGAGGAAGGGGGCCGCGTTGTGCACGAGCGTGCCCATGATGTTGGTGGTGCGGCACGCTAGTCCGGTCTTTCCACCGCCATCCTCGAATGATACTACTGCGAATGAAAAAAAAAGAAGCTGGCAATCCTGGAATTCTGGACCAGCAACCGAACCAGGTGGAGGTCGAGGACAAGTAGGACTGGAGACGGAAAGGAACGAAAGGCGGACTGACATAGTGGTTCCCGTCAACTTGCCTGCGGGTCGCGGGTCCACACTAGGTTGATGCTGCGAGACATTGACTGGCGGCGACTGGCCGATTTGCAGGATTTCATGCTTCGCCTCCTCGACCAGCACGTACAGCCACTCGCAGACGTTGGTTGCCAGCATGTGCATCAGGCCGAAGCGGGCCATGAGCGTGTGCCGCTCCAACCAGAAGTCCCGCCCGCTCACGATGACGAACTGCATCTGGACCACGCACAGCACCATGCGGACAGCCGGCATCAGCGCGACCAGGGTGTGGCGGCAACTGTCGTCCTCTGCAGTGAAGAGAGAGAGAGAGATACAGAGATGGACAGAAAGAGAGAGAAAGAGCGTAACGCCATCGAACAGTAGCTGGCCAAATCGAAGGATGAAGTATTTTACTTAATAAGCTAAACTTAAAATACGGAGGAAGACTACTCTACAATACTTTGATGGGAATACTTACGCTCAAGCTCGAAGTACTGCCCAAAGTCAAGCGCCGAGTACACCAGACTCCCGATGCCGAACGCGATGGCACCTATTCGCAGGTAGAACGACGCGCCGTGCACAGGCCCCGCGGGCACTGGCACCACCGTCGGCTTACTCTTGCCGTCGTCATCTGGAAGCAGGTGTTTGTGGGACAGGTTAACGATGTCGATGGCTACCTAATGTATGAAGCCGTTCCGGTTCCGGTTTCGTAGCCCCTTGACTCCTACCTTGACAGCGGGCGAGGAACTCCAGCTGCGTTCGGTGCCGGTACCGGGCGACGTACAGGAATGTGCAGAACAGGATGCTGACCCCGTGCAGGTACAGGTAGAAGCCCTGGTGGAAGTTGGCGGGCGCCTTGCTCGCCACCAGCTCCGTGATCGGCAGCGTCACGCCCAGTATGATCAGCAGCTTGCTGTAGAGCGCCGACAGTGCGACGGTGAGCTGGTTCCTATACAGCGAAAGGGGAATCGTTTGCGGTGGTCACTTGGTTCATAAGCCGGTGGTCACTAGAGGTGCCATGCTCACCTTGCCAGTGCGCGATCTCGCTGGAGCCACCGAGGCTCGCAGCCCAGCTCGCCGACCCTAGACGCCTCGGACGACTTGCGGCTGAGGGACAGCTTGCTGCCGTGCTTGCGTATCAGGTCGAGAAAGAGACGTCGCTGTGCACCAAAGCTCGACAACCGCCGCCGCGGCTCATACTGGCTCGGCGAGTGCGATCCGCTGCGTGGCGGCTTCTTGGCGAAGTGGATCCGCTCCACCAGCTCCACGCTGTCGAGCGTTCCCCGTCTGCTCTGCACTGGTGTAGGTCTCGGGCTGGCCATTGCCGAACCCTGACTATGACTGGTATCGGAAGCCCGCCGTGTAGATCGGCTCTTTCGCTGTTGCTGCCGCTCCTCTCTTTCTCGGGAACCTCCCACGGGATGCAAGGATCCGTCTTCTGGAGGGGGTTGGATGCTGGTGAAGGAGTTTGTGAGACATAATACAAAATCATGGGTGAAAAAAAACAACAAAGGTTGGACTGCTCAACTACCGTCCCCGGACAAGGGGCCCCCTCTATTCTAGAGAGTATCCAGCGGGAGAAAACACACACCGAAGCTCCGGGATCGGCACTCGCATCTCAGGTGCGGTGGAAACACTTCGCAACATTTTCCGTCGCCGGCGTGGATTAGACCCAACGAGACGCTGCTCGTAGCTCGGGATGCTACCTACTGCCCGTCAGTAGAACACCGCCACCAAGGAAGCCGCCATTGAGACCAAACGATGGCCGCTCGAAGACTCGCAGCGCACGGGCGATCACGCATCGCGCCATGCTAATTGTTTGGACAAATCCCTTTCCCACCCCCGCGGCCCAGTGATCCCACGGTGTGCGGGGTACGGGTTGTCGACTGCGATCGCTTCCTACCTTGCGGACACTCCGTCCTTGTGATCGTCTGCCGACATCCCGGACGACGTCAAAGGGCTGTGAAGGTGAACCTCGCTCGCACCGGAGTAGTGCGCGACTCGTGAGCTTGACGCACGAACGACCGAATTCGGGGCGCACTCTGCCACTAATCGGTCGCAGCCATAAACATTAACTGACGGCGCGTTTATTTGTGCGGCCCCAGCTCGGGGCCGATGCTGTCGGGTATGCCCACCGCGGTGCCGGCGAGTTGTGCCCGCCGTTTGGCGAGATGTGTCGCCGCAGTTCACCGTCGTCGTCGTCGTCGTCGTCGTCGCAGGCTTCGCTCGTGACATCGTGGCTCGTCCTGCGTGTGCGTCCGGTCTCTAGTATACCGTATATATATTTTTCCTTGCTATTATCGAGTTTGATAATGGCGACGTGCGAAGCGGCGTGAATGGAGTGTCAAGCGCACATATGAGCAGCGGTACGTCGTGCGCCGGTAGTGTTGATGGTGATGGTGGTGATGGTGGTGATGGTGGTGATGGTGGTGATGGTGGTGATGGTGGTAGCCGTCAACAAACGGCAAACGAAAGCCAACACACCGGCGCATCGCGCTAATTTGGTCAGGCCCGTGCCGTCGTTGTCGTCGACGTTGGGGCCGCCTCCGAATGCTAATTAAACTAGACCCGATAAAGAGTTTATAACATAGTTATAGCTGGCGTACCCGTCGAGCGGGACTGTGTACCGAGCGTACCTGTTCCCGTAATAGACCGCGTGCGACCGGGAGCGCTATCTTCGGATGGGACAGCAGCACAATAAGTGACAGCGCCAGCAACTCGGAACGACGACAAGTCTGGTGTACTCTCTGAGGGGACGCCGAACGGGTCGACATTCTGATGCTGCGATATTCGATTATGATACGGTAGCTCGGCCGTGGGCGAACGAAAAGGAAAAAAAACACTATTCGTGATTTCAAGCACATTGATTGAGTTAAATACACACATGCACACTTACTAGTATGCAACTGGAGAGGGAGGGTGCCGCACTGCCGGGGAAGCGCATTTTGCGTCCATTTCCGTTTTATTGGCGTCCCGTTGTCGTTTATCGTGATCGTGATAAAAGTGTGCTTCACCCATCATCACCACCTCTCCACCCCTGCTTTCGGCACCCTTTTTATTTGTTTTCGGGCTCATTTTTTTCACTTCTTCTCCCCTTTCTGCTTTAGGAGATTCAACAAACCTGATTTGACCGCCTCTATACCGAAGCCGAATGATGTAGCTGAACGAAGAGCGTGTGTGGGCGCTCGTACCTACCACTCTTTGTGTGTGTGTCCGTCCGTCCGTCTGTATGCTATAATTGCCCTAATTCGACTGTCGCAATTTTATTAGCATTGCACCGGCGGCTCAGTCAATCGCCGCCGGTGGAACATAATTATGTGTCACACTGGTAATGAAGGAAACATTTTTTCAAAAAATACACACACGCATGCAAAACGGCGAATGGTTTTGTCTTCTTACTATTTTGTTTCAAACGCAACCGTCTTCTCTTCGATATTCTTTGTCTCTAAAATATTGCAGATGACAAGATGATGAAGCTTTGATACAATACTAACAACTAACTGATCACCAGACAACTACCAAGCGTAACTACCGCAGCAACACAGGCTGAACTATTTCTCTCGTACCTTTGATTCTTGTCTTTATAGTTAGTGATTAGTTATCTCCCATAGTGTTTCAGTAGCTTAAACGAATCAGATGCGAACGGGCCAACCGGTTATATCTCTCAGCTCTCAGTTATATAATCGAATATAACTTTTCTTGAAATTATTGTTATGGCTTTGCTTGACAAAACTTAGATAGGCCGTGTTCTCGTGAAGTAAATAATTATCTTGGTTGTAACATGCTTGAATGGAAGCAAACTATCGCTACTACCCAAAGTGATGTAATAAAAATCAACTGAAAACTACATCAACTCTTGAGAATCCGGTTAGAACCAGTGAAGCGATGAGATGTTTGTGAACATACGTGAATTACCAGATGATCAAGTAAAAGAAAAGCTTTGTTAAAGCACCTATGAAAACAAGGAAAATTTTTCGACAAACTATCACACTTGGAAAGTATTGGAGTGCTGGCAGCCCGTCGGCAGTTTTCCGAACGGAAGTACAACTGGTACCGGCACGGACTCCGGCACACGGGATTTTCAGTTTTGCACACACTAAGAAGTCAAGAAGCGAAAAGAAGAAATAATTTATATCGTCTTCAGATCCGTCGGGAAGGCGCAGCGTTGCCGCAAGGATTCACGTTTCAGCGCTTTTCCTTGGTTGGTTTTTGAAACATCGACCCTTTTGTCGTTCGCAGTCAGTTTGCAATCGGTTTGCAATGTTTTCACAACATACTGAAATGAGAGGCGAACGAGAAACGAAAACCAGTGGCTGCGGTGGAAAAGTCCCTTCCGTCGTTTCAGCTCCCCCTCCCCATCTCTCCGCTTCACTCATTGCTGATCCGAACTTCCGATCCGATCACGAACGACGGGGGCAATGTTGTGAACAAAAAAAAACAAATAAATAACGAAATCAAATACGACGGAAACGGCATTTTCCGCCTCGCCCGTAGTGGAAGGGGGGAGGGATGGTGGAGGGCTTGGGAGAGGAAAATTGAATGATTGAATCACCCATCGGTTTATTTCATCGCCCCCCACCGTTCTTTCTTTCACCATCGTCGCCCGACACGAGAAAAACGAACCCCGCTCACTCCCAAGTGCCTCCACTCCCACTTGCGTTTCGCGTGTAATTTTACGCACTTCATCGCTGATTAGCGCTAGGGCCGGCGAGGATGCGCGATGCTGCCCACCAGACTCCAGTGCAGGTTTCGTCGACAACGAATTGAAGATTACGCTAGGTTCGTAATGTTTTTTTTTACTTCCTTTTCGTCACAACACGTTAGCCAGCGAAACCCGAGCCAGATAAGGTGCTTTTTTGCGCCCCTCGCCCTGCTACACTCTCACTCTTACTCTCTCTCTCTCTCTCTCTCTCTCTCTCTCTCTTTTTCTCTCTCCCTCTTTCCTGGCGCTTGCCAGCACGTTCTACGCCGAGTCAATGAATCAAGCTTATCAGTTATGAGCAGTTCAGTTCTGGCAACATTCGCACTAATCACGATACACGGGAATGGGGAAAGCGCGTACAGCATGGGTTCGTGGGAAGTATAAGACATACCATTGCATTTGATGAGGTGTAAATTAAATTATTAACGGTTTTCTTTCCCTAAACCCCCACACTTTTCCACTCACGAGTCAATACGAAATCAAGCAAATCGAATCAGCGTCCCGAAAAAGACGAGAACGTTTTCCCGAGTTCGTATTTGCCGGCTGCTGGAGGACTAGGAGCGCGGCCGCCTGTCGAAATAACTTACGCACTGCACCGACTGCGGGTGAGCAAACTTCAGCTTCAGAGTACGTTGTCTAAAAGTTTGGAACGAGTTCTGCAACTATTTGATTTTTTTTGAATGGCAATGGCAGAAAACGATTAGCGCCCGGGCCCCGGGCGACATCCCTGGGACCCTACAGAATGTGCCAAGCACACACGACCCCCGGGGGACGAGGAGTGGCGAGTGTTGCAAAACCGAACCGAGCGTTACGTTCCAGTAATGCAGCACGGGGTTGGTGAAAAGGTGGTGGTGATTTGTGGAGGGAGAGGAATGGTGAACATCGCCTTCGGTAATGGTCAAACCCCGCTGGTCCGATTTTCTGCCGACACCTGCGCATTAAGCTATCCCAGTTTTATTTAAACGTCTGCCTATTAGCAGCGAGTAACCGTCATCTGCTTCGGCACCCTTTTTCCGTTTTCTCCGTTTTCTTTTCTTTTCTTTTTTTTTAATACTCCCTGCCGATGTATGCTAACATCGACCTGAGCCGTCCGATCCGCTGCTGGGAAATGACGGATGGGCGGGCGGCCTGGTTGGTGGGTATGGGAGATCTTTTCTACCTTTCACCCTATTTAATCCCTTTTCACAAATACGGATGTCGTACAAGCATTGGGAAATTGCCTATTTCTCTTCGGTCGAACGGGGTTGGGGTGGGGGTGGTGGAGTCGGCAAGCGAGGGTAGGGGGATAAGCTTATCGGACCAGGAGGCTACCATCCGCAACAAGTGGGTTCTTCGCACGGCTTCCCAACTCCCCGACACCCCCCCGCCACCACCCCCATCGCGCCACATGGTGCGGTTGCGGCTGAGAGTAGCGTTGCGTACCGGGAAAATGGCAATACCGCAGCAGGGCCAACTCTACCATAACTCGTCTGCATCGGCAGCAACGCACGCGTAGCGACGCCTCCGGGGATGCTTTAATCACATCACAGCAATTCAAACTCGATTAGGCACCCCCACACTCCGACTCCCCGGTCGCTCCGATGTTCCTCCACAACCCCTTAAAGGGCTTCAATGCGCTTCAATGGAGCCACGGAAAGGTAAGGCACGAGTATGTAGTGCTTTCCCGAGAAAACCTCGCGCGAACGGTCCATTAGTTTTGTAATTGCATACTTAAAGGCGCGACAATTACTATAGGTGCGTATTTAAATGGTTTTTCACATCAAATAATTCACACATAAAGGTAGGAAAAGAATGAAAAAAATCCCGTAAATGCTTCCCTCTAGGTGGAGCAGACCAATTTGTTTTTTTAATTCTTCGTCGGAAAAGTTGGTAGAGTTGGCTTTTGGTAAAAATGTATAAGGAAGAAAAGAAAAAGGAAGTTTCTACTTACCAGGGTCCTCTGGCGGCCCGTTTGCCCATGCTGCTGAACACACTCGCACAACCACTCGCACACTTGGCCTGTCTGCGTTTCGCGCTTACCTCCTCTCGCCCCTCTTTCTACTCCCTCACTGCCCCGATTTAGATAGCCTGCCTCCTAGCGGAAAGTGTTGCCTATTGCATCATGGAAAATAAACAAGAAAAACAGCTGCTGCTTCCGCTGCGGCCGGTTGCCAAAAATCGCGCGCAAAAATCGGCCGGACCCTACACCCGGTTTTCCTACGCTCCTGGCCGGACTGTGCGCCACTAGGAGAGTTTTCTCACTGGTCTGGCACCCCCCTTTCCACCCTCTGGTCCTGCTTGAGAAATCCTGTTGAGAAGCGTCGACCGCCGACGGTTTTAGTTGATTGAAGGTTTTGCGCGCCGCTCGCTGCTACTGCCGCCGACGTACGTTTGCTTCGGGAACCGGGTCCCTGGTGATGGCGCCCGCTCTGGCGTTCATCTTCTGGCCTCTAAGGGACGCACGCGTGTGAAGCAAGAAATGATAAACTACAACCTGCCGATGCTGCTGCTTGTTCTCTTGACTATCTACACGGAGGACTGTCTGGGCTGGTCTAGCACACTTATCACACTTGCCAAACACGGTCTGTCGCTACTGACTGACTGCTGCTCTGTTACCTCTGCTCAGCTACTGTGCCCAACTGACTCAAACTTTTGCAACAAGTGTGGCCACTGTGCGCTCGCGTCCTCGGGAGCCAGGTTTTCAGAAGGAACCGCTCCGAGCCGCGTCAACTATCGAACTGATGCTGCTCGCTTCGCATCCGTTTCCTTTACGATATTTGTGCGGTGCGCCCAGGGGGCCGAAGGGTGGTAGGGTGGAGGGTGGAGGGTGAAGAAGTAGCGCGCGGAGACTAGATAGGGAGACTAGCGCGCGCTTGCCACATTCGGCTAGAAAGGATGTGCGCAAGCATAGATGGAAGAGAGGGGGTGGGCGGACGGACGGACGGAAGGGTGGGTGACGAAGGACGCGCAACCCAGGTCCTGCAACCAGCCAACCCACACACACACACATACGTGTTTCTCACCGCCACCGAATTGTTCCCAACGCCATATACTATATACAACGTCTCATTCTCTCTCTCTCTCTCTCTCTCTCTCTCTCTCTCTCTCTCTCTCTCTCTCTCTTTCTCTCTGTCTCTCTGTCTCCCTCGTTCACACTACTGATGTTGCCGCTGGCGGTGGACCACCAGGGTACGCGACCGGGTTGGACTGGGTGGAGGGTAGACGGTTGGGTTCGCCTCTCGTTCTATGGCGTGAATCCTGGTGCTAGGTGCAAGAAAAACATACCACCTCACTTGCGCGCGTATGTCCCGCTTTTCCCAATCTAACCACTCGATTTTCCCTCCACCCCCTCGTTCACCGGGCTCGTCAGACATCATCCTGGCCCACCATTCAGCGAGGACCTCCCTCCAACCGTCAAGTTGGGTTTTGCAATGCATTTCACCCACTTTCCCTCTCACTCTCGCTCTCTCTCTCTCTCTCTCTTACTGTCTCCCTCTCCCTTATCGCATCATCTCCGTCAAACAGTAGCTTCCGGGCATGTGGCGCTCACACACACACGCCCCTGTCCCCTGCCTCGGGCTTCTCGGATCGTGTCCTGCTCAGCAGCGCTTGCGGGCCGCCAGGACCAACAGGTTGTTTGGGCACTGCTTGCTGGCTTTGCCCGGCTGCTGGCGGGTGTAGGGTGTGTTTTGTGTTTTCCCATTTTCCCGTTGCCCACCGGCAGCACCCGAGTCAACGTCGTTTGTCGCTCGGTTCGTTCTATTTCGTGACAAGAACGGAGGGAGGAAAAACCGAAAACAAATGAACAAACAAACAAAAACTAGAAACTAGAAAGCATCGTTGTTTTTGGGGGGAGGGAAAGGATTGTCGGCGGGGGTGGTGTGGTAATTTAAAATACAAACCTCTTAGCCATTCGGTGTCCTTGCCGTCGTCGTCGTCCGGAAAGGAAGAAAGGGTTGCATTTCTTGTTCCCTAGGACCGCAAGGTGGTTTGGAAAAACGGAGAAAAATACACACAATGGTACGGATGGTGGAGGGGCAGGAGGAGGAGAGTGAGGGGAG
>JAOEFI010000001.1:707232-726207 GCA_034621735.1 Anopheles plumbeus | reverse complement strand
GGGGGCGGTGGGACAGATAGAGTCTTCTGTCTGGGTTTCGTTTGTCCTCAACTGTAAGCTCTTCATTTTTGTTTTTTTTTGTTTTTTTGGTGATGTGTGGTACCGTGGCACGGGGTGCACTCACGTGCACTCGAAAATGCAAAATGCAAAAATCACAGTATTAAAAAAAATACCGCCTATGCATACGTGATCGAAACGAAATTTCCCAACAAAACCCCACGGTTTTCGCCGCACGGCCGTTGTTTTTTAGTCGGTTCATTTGATGTGTGTCTGGCTGTGTGGTTGGGAGTGTGTGTGGCTGTGTGTTTGATGGCGTTTGCATTCGATGCGAGTATAGTGTCCGCACTCGTCCTTGTTTACAGTTTTTGGGATGATGTCTGTTTTATACAAAGTGGAACGACTCGCGTGGGAAGAACAGGAATCATTTCAGGTGACTAAATATTAGTACTATGTCGATGACTGAAGTAAGTTTAAGGAAAGGAGTAACTGGAAGGAATATAAAGGGCAAAATATAAAGGTCGTTTCAACGTAAGGATGCTCTTTAGAGAAAACCGAGACGAATCCTTGTTTACGGATCGAATTTCCATCTGTCGATTGGCTTAGTTTTCGGAACATTTCAGTTGAGTCGAAGAATAAGATCGACAAACATCAAAAACGTATCGAAAATAGCGGACTTTGTACAATGAAAGTAATATACAAAATATCCTCAAATATCAACGGCTCCTTTCCCCCAACCAACACAGAAACGAACTGTTCAAATCTGCAACAAAACCAATTAAGCCTCAAACGCGTTCGGACTGCATATTAAAGCAGATTGTGAAACATGGAAACTCCTTTATTTGATAGATGTAAACAGGACTCGGCCGATTTTATTTCATTTCCACATTCACAGAGATTCTCGTCCCCGTCCCCGTTCGATTCGTTTTGAGCCGACTTCCAATGTTTTTCACTGGCGAAAAAATATTGCAATATTTTGCCGGCTTAAGACCTACGCACTTTGATGCCATTTTTTTCTTTCCCTTATTTTATTATCTCCTACTATTATCGTTATTATTTTCCTCTTGTTTGTCACTTTCTTTCAAAAACGTTTCACCGCTGAGAAGTTCGTCCATCACCGCCGGCTCAGGATCCCAACGTAGGAGGAGGAGGAGGGGCTGGAGTAATTGTGTGACGGTGTGCCACCGCACACACAGAACGCAAAAAGTCCGCAAAAAAAAGAAAGAAAGAAAAGGAAACCCGCCGTGGCCCCGACTTTTCCTACTTAATGAAAAATAACATATAATAACGTGCCATCCACTATCAGTTTGTAAACACTCGAGCGCTTGCTCCGTGTCGTTGTGCCGATTTCCCGCTCGTCGGGTGGGATTTTTTTTTGGTTCCTCACGTTTCTCCCTTTCTACTCACTCCCCGTTCTCTTTTGGCTTCCGTGCACCGGTCGCAAGGGCCGCCGCCCGACGACAACTTTCTTTTGCGGATGAATTACGGCCAGGGGCTGCCCTTTCCGATACTGCAGCGCTGCGCAGTCCTGCGAGTCCTTGATGGTGGATACCAGAGGTGGCAAAGATAGCCTAGCGTGTGTGTGTCTGTTTGTGTGTGTGTGAATATTCTCGCTAGCGGATTGTGTTCGAGTTGCAGCAGGAAAAGGTAGTCTTCATAACTGCGAGCGACTCACTGACCGAACGCGCGGAAAAAAAGGACCCGAATGGGAAGAAGAGAAACGAAAAAGAAGGAGTCATAATGTTATCTTACACCAACAAACCGGGGCCAAATAGGACTCTTATGGAGCAGCTAGGTTTAGCTAACTAGTTACAAATAATAAATATCCCAAAAGCAGGGAATTATCAAGTAGCTAAAGCGCTAGACAAATTTCCCATTAACTATCTTTCTAGTCGCGCATTTTGTTAAAGAAAATATCAAATATGCGAAAGGAAACTTCCTAAAAGATTTCAAACAAGAATGAAGAAATTTTTAAAGTGCAATCGAAGAACGGCATTGCAAAACTTCTAGGATTAATTTAATTGAAATTTTCGTTTCGTCAGTTAGCCTCAAGTGTTTACAACTTTATTAAGTTTCCAACATCTTTATTTATCATTTTCCTAGCTCTTTTTTACCCTTTTCACATGTTTTGATACATTTATGGACAGTCATTTTACGCTTTTCGTCGTCTTCCTGTGGGGTTTGTTTGATTAGCGCAAGTTTCTACCTCTCTCCAGGATTCTCTTCAAAACTGTCTCTCAATGTTTTGCTTTGCTGGTTCCAATTTTTTTCCTTGAACACATAAGTTGCACCTTTTTCGCCTCTACTAACTAGGAGCAGTGGCTCCGAGCAGTGAAGTGGAGTCGAGTCTTATGAAAATGTTAGAAAAACCGTCACCGCCCCCCCCCCCCCCCCTCCTCTTTCACGGGCCCTGGACCTACCAGGAGTTGCTAGGGGGTCGTTCGCATTACGCTCGAACATATCGAAACGAGCACATCGTTCCGTGTTATCGTCCCACCGGCGACGGCAGCCATCGATACGTTGTTGGCTTAGGGAATTCTCGACTCCTTGCGGTCGGTCCGTTTTCTCTGCTCTTTTTTTCCTTCATTTCTTCTGCGAAGGATCGGCCAAGAAAAGTCGCCCAGTTCTCGTACCGAGTGTGGCCGAACCCAATTGAGAAGGAACACATTCCATTGGGCCGTATTTTTTTTCCTATTTTTTTTTGACGCAAAGTTGTAACCCGCAAAAGGTGGAATGGGTGTGGGAAATCATGCGACTGGTCGATTTTGTATCGATAACATCTTGAGCGTCAAAACGTTCGTCGTGGGTTGTTTTTTCCTTCCCACCCAAGGGACTCGAAAACTAGTACCGATTGAGTGAAGCCTTCCAGAATGGCCATATTTATCCTGCACCTCCTACGAAAGGTGCACTTTTGGACCCTTCTCCGTTACTTTTCCTCCGACCCACCAGTGGAGGAGCGACGAACCTGGGGCGAAGATTTTCCTTCGGGCATAAATTTTCCAATTCCACCATCGCGCCCTCGGACCGACGGCCCGATGATTCGACGGTTGTGGCCGAGAGCGGAAATGAAGGATGACGGTTCACTGGATCCACCAAACCTGCGTGTGTGTGTGTGCTGGAGGAATCGTGTGCCGAAAAAAGTGGCAACGGGCAACGAGTTTAAAACTTTAATGACCCATTAAATCAGATGCAAAATTTGCACAGTCACGCACGTAAATCAGTCAGGGGCGAATGGGGCATGATGAAGGGGCCAAGGGAGGGGGAGGGGGGGTGAGTGTGAGGTAGCGTTTGGGGGCGACGGGGCCCGGTGGTATAACAGGTTCCAGCTCCAGTTGCACCGTGGCAAATGTGTCGTAATTTTCGGAACCACCGCGTGGCAAAACCGGAAGCCGGAGGAAACAAGCAAAACGAAACAAAAAAAACACCTACCATCGCCCGCCACACACCCACGTGCAACCCTAGGATTACTTACGCTGGCCAGTTGTTTGGGGGAAGTGCGCGATTAATAGGCGAGAAGATGAGTGATGGCGCTAAGTAAGTAAGTAGGCGTAGTGAGCGAAGCGAATGCACTGATGGACGGAAAATGATGTGTCGGTTTTGTTTTCACCCCCGGCTTTGAATAAAAAAAAAAAAAAACCAACACACACACACAAAATGGCCCTTTTTTTTCTTCCTTGGTGGTGGTGGGTGGGAGGAGCACACCCAGCATACAAATCATTTAAACGGCGGAAAAGGAGCTTCTTGTGGACGGTGGCGCCCAGGTTTAACGGCTTTCCTTGGAGAAGTGACGGATTTTCTAAAAGAGTGCACAAAAGTGTTAGTAAAAAGGCACCCACTGCTTGGCCCACTGTGATTATCAACATCTGAGTAATATTTTTTTGCATAACGTTTTTGTTCCAATGAAGCTTGGTTTTATCAACATCTATTTGTTCTGTGTACCTGTGAAACCCGGAGTGAGTTACTTATTAGGATCAAAATCATGGAAACGAATCATAAATACATTCAAAAAGTTACACATACCATACCAATTAGGAAAGTTCTTAAACTTCACGTTCGAAATGCCGCACAAAACCCATTTTCTTAAAGCAAAACACAGACAGCGTCTGGATGTAATACATAACATTACATCCACTTACAATCACTTTTTCGTAGGGAAATCTAACCGTTCCAGTCGCTGTTGATTACAACGTTTGCTTGTTCTGGGAGGAAACCATCGGAAAACGGTAGGAGTGGAGCAAAGTAGACATCAAAACCAGAAGAAAAACGCGGATCTTGTCAAGGCTACAAGGTTGTTACTAATACCGAAGACATTATCCATTACAAACCCAATTAAAAGCTGACCGAGAAACATTTCGGTGAGCGCCAGTGCCCGCGTTCCGGGCCGCGTTTTTCATTTTCCCCCCTTTTCCCCCTCCCTCGATCGAGCCCGATGGGTGGAACCGTGGATGGAAACGTTCGTGGCGTAAGGGGTGTGTTAAGGGGGAGAACGGGTTGAGGAGTTAGGGACGGGGGACGGGGGGCTTGGGAGAAGGGGTGCGTTTCGCTATGTCGAGCGCTGATTTGTTGTTAGCATAATAGAGCGCGAATTTGTGCATGCATACTAACGGGGCCGCCGTCGCTTGGTCATGTGTTTATCCTCGGCCGCGCGTTCCCGATGCACGGAGCACCGGGGGTGGTGCTTTTACGGAGGGATATGTGCAAAATGTTTTTCAATCACTGATTAGCACCTGTTAGCGTTCCCAGGCCTAGGCGGGAGCCAGTCAGCTAGCCAGCCAGCGAGCGAGCCGATGTTGCCGATGCAGCGCGCAAAATGCACCGCTGCAGTTTCGAAGTGCAGCGCGGGAAGCGGTGGTTAGGCCGGGCGTGAACGGCGCCGGTTATGCTTCCGGCGCCGGCAGTCGGTGCATTCTTCACCCCCGAGGACAGCGCCCTCGGGGAAGTCAATCCGTGTACGACGCGGTATCGGAATCGACAGTGTCCTGCCCTTCCAGTTGCCTACCTGCAGGCGCAATTAGTACCGCTCCCGTATATGGTCGTCGTAGGTTGGAAATAAAAAAACGCGCGATGACGGGTAGAATGATTCGCCATTCGCAGTCTTAAGCAAGCGTAGGACAAGCGATGGGAGGAAACTCCCTCTCACGAGAAGGTTTCATCTGGCGATCACGCGTTTTGGGTCGCGTCTCCTGCCAATGAAGTTTACCATTCACAAAACGCATCAAGATTAGTAAACTCTTTAGCTCTAAGAATAAATCTGTGCTTTGGCCAATTGTCCTTTTCCTAGATTCAATCGCACCCTGCACTACAGGAGGGACACCAATCTTGCGTTTTTGCTGCCTAATGATCAGCTCTAAATGGCCCTTGCACACAAATCGAAAGGGCTTTTTGTCTTCTATTTCGCATTCAGTTGATTTTAGCAGTTTAACCCAAACTCAAGGAATCGAAATCGGGAGTCGCAAGAAAAGTATCAACTTCGGGGAATTTGTTTTCCAGTGGTAAGTAACTACGGGTCAAACTGCGTGGAACGAGTAGATCTAGTTGCTCCAACTACTAACAATAATAAGCCCCTGCCGCTTCGGACTCGTCGGCCACAAGTCGCGCTGTAGAGAGAGAAAGGGGCTGGCTGGGTGGGTGGGCGTATGGGAAACAACCACAAGGCCGACAGTAGCGATCTCGCTAGAAAAGTCTGCGAGCCGTGCCAATGGAATCTGCACTCATCGCGGCGCAGCGGACGTAAACAAAGGGGACTGCGCGTCTCTGTCACACACATTATCCGCCGGAGGGATCGCGTGTGCGTGTGCCGTCAACCGAGTGAGGAGCCCCCGAGCAGCAGTCGTCCGGTCAGGGAGGCACATCCGCGCTGAACATCTGCCTTTGGTGGAGTTCGCGCGGCATCGCAGCACGCGCCGTGCATATGCATCGGCGGTGTGGATGACTGTGTGTCACATCTCTCGCGGTTGCTCGCGCTGGCTGGCTGGGGTCCGCCCCGGGAGCGAGCGAGAGCGCCCGCACCGTCGCAGCATCAGCTCGCTCTGGCTTCTGTCGGGGCCGTGCTGTGTGGAGCTGGCGCGTTCCATCGGCCGAAGCGAATACGAAGCGCATCAGCGCGCCCTTCGTGTAGCTCGGTCGGGCTCGTGTGCTGTTGCTGCTGGCTGCTGCCTGCTGCTGTCCATGCTGCTGGCATTCTGCGAACATCAGTCGCGCTGGAACATGTGCTCCGGTCGGTACGGGCTTCTGAGGGCTGCCGCTAGCGCTCGGTGCGCTCGCTGGTGGCGCGTCGCGTGAGCAGTCTCGCGCGCGCGGTTCGCTGTACCGGACCCCAGCCCGAGCAGCACAGTCTGCCGTCGTCGTCCGGCATCGCTGGTCAACCCGCTGCTCCGGCTCCGGCACTCGGGCGCGCATCGAGTGGGTGGTCCTTTCGTAAACACACACGTCCGTTCTTCTACGGCCAGTCCACAACGCGCCAATCGATCTAAGAAACACTTCGTCGTCATCGTCGTCGTCGTCGTCGTCGTCGTGGTTTGTCAGCATTCGCACACGAGCGAACAGGGACCGCCTCGAGATCCTTTTGCCTGACGCGCTAGGGAGCGCCCCAAACGGCAGTGATTTCAGCAGCGGTGAAGCGAGCAAAGTGAACACGTAGTCGGGAACCTGCAGACGAAACAAGGACCCACTATTGGTGCCCGTGTATGGGCACAGTGATCGTTCCGTGGCCACTGTGACTGTGGACACTTCTTCTCTCTCGACCCGCCCCTCCCCCACCTGGCCTTTCTCTCTTCCCCGTCGGCACCGTCCACTTCTACTCTGGGGGGAGGCTCTGCTCGATCGCTACAGGCCCTTTCGAGCTCGAACGGCACCCGAGAGCAAAAAATAAAATAAAACCACTACACACTAGCATCACCACACGCGACACGTTGCATTATACACACACTGATCTGTTGTGCGAAATGTTGTGCAATTAATTGGCCCAATTAGGCGTGCAATCAAATTCTGCTGCAATCAACGATCGCACTACGGTTACCGAAGTCAGTAATTACTGGAGTTGAGGACGAGAGAGATAGAGGAAGGGAGGAGAAATAGATCCTAAATACCTGATCCAGCGAGCCGTCCCGAGTCCAACGGCCAAGTTTCGGTGAGTACACCTCGCTAAATACTATACTAACTCCTCGATCTTCTTGTACAAACGCATTGAGTTGAGTCCTGGCTTCCGGATCCGGTTTTTGAAAAAATAATTTAATCACAATCACGCTTTAAACTGTTTCACATTAATTCCCATGTTTGTGTAAACTGGAGTCCAATTTAGTTTGTCTATATGTTCGTTTAAAATACTTGAAGGAACATATCTTTCAGCCGCTTTTCTTTTACTACTTACGTTTTCTTGCTGATTTGTGGACATTCGTTCTTCAGTCGATCGGAAAATGATCACCCATCCCCGGAGCGTTTCCTCGCGGAGGTTCTTCCCACACGGCGTGTCAGTGTTTTGTAGCTGATTAATGGCTGCGCCCCTTCGTCACACCCCCAGGGGCGAAAGGAGGGGTGTGCGTGCGAGTGGCATCGCCCTGCATTACGCAATCACGCTTTCCCGATCGGGCCGCTTACCGATGACAGGTCAAATTGATTCCGGTCCGTAGGGTCGCTGGAAAATGCAGGACGCGGGAGTGCTTGTGTCGGTGAGTGAGTGTATGTGTGTGTTTTCGTGGGGCACCAACAGAAAAATACAAAAAAAAAGAAACAAGCAATCCTTTGTGGCGACACACGGCCACGGGGACGATGCATAATTGATGCTGATTAGTGTTTGGTAATGACGAAGATAGAAGAAATTGATAATTCCCTATGGGCACCCTCCCCAGCCATCCCCTCCCCCTCCCCTCCCCCGCCACTTATCGAAGGGAGGGAAGGCTAATCAATCGCGTAAATTTACTCGCCATCAAAATGCGGACAGTGACCAACATTTCCCTTCCTTTTTTTTACAACTCGCCACAGTAAGCATTGGGAAACAATGAAACTAAAATAAATCAAACGGGGGCGTCGGTAGGGAGGGTTGAAAAAATGGCATAAGAGGAAGGGCAAGATGATGGGGAGGGGGGCGAATGGAAACCTCGATTGTGTTTGCGTGTGTGGTCGGGATTGGGTTCGTTCTGGGTCTGATTGATGGTTGGAAAACTGGTCTCGTGCCGATATGCGATCTACAGCTATATATAGCACGGCCCCCTGGCGGTCGGGCGGTCGGGCTTGTGTGGACTCCCGCACGTGCCGGGGCGGATTTCTGATTCCTTGATAGTTTCCTTGATTCGCGAACAGCCGCTCTTCGAGCGACGGAACCTTTCTAGCTTCCCGGGTGCGTTCCACAAATCGCTTGTCTTTCGCTGCGGTACAGGAACAGTGGGACCAGAGTGTCAGTCTTTACTAAAGAGTAGTGGGGAGAGAGGGGGAGTTATGACGACAAAGGATGATGAGGGGGAAAATTGTGGAAAAATTGTGCCACGGTGCGCCTGCCGCCAGCCTTCGGCTCGTAAGAGGCTTACAAGTTTCCGAAACCGAACATTTTGAATAATTAACCAGCGAAACTCACAAATGAACATTTGTCGCGCGCGCGAAAGAACCACCCCTGTGGGTGGCGGGGTGGGACACCGTATGAGCAGGGAGAAAGGGGGTGGTGATCCACCTGTCTCCCGGCCATCACTTTTCCCATTACGTCTTGGACGTTGGGTAATGACGATGCCTCTGTCTTCATCTTCAGCAGCCGCCCACCGCCGATGCATCCTTGGGTATGTGAGTGTGTGTGTGTCCTTGGCTCCCGTTTTCTTCCCTTCTTTGCCTTGCCGAAGTGCGAAGACGAGCAAGAACGCCACGGTTGGCTGCCCGGTAGGCAGAGACATCGGCGCCTTCGCGCGAAACCAATTTAGCCATTTTTGAATGCAGCCATAGCAAGCCACCAGGATTCGTCCTGGATCGTCCTTACGGCCAAACCACATGTCCCCTACCTCGCCAATCTCGCAAGATTTCCCCTCCGGCCCTCTCACGATCGGCAAGCTGCTGCCAGGTTGATTGATGGATGGCTCGCCTCGAAGGGACCTCCTCCGCCGGAGCCTGGCCCTTGGCTTTTCGATCTCACATTCTTAACCCGACCGACCAGGAAGGAACACGGTCCTCCGGAATTCGAGTGTCTCGATCCCCGACGGCGAATACCGCCATCCTCCACCGGCAAGATATCCGCCCTTCGGAAAGGCCTCCCGCGATCAGCCGGGACACGGCTTGCACCTGCTGCATTATGCAATCGGATGCATGGAAGGTATGGCAAATTTCCCGAATAATAAGCGGCGGGGTCGGTGAAATATTCACTCGCATCGATTGTCGTCGTCCCCAATGTTGGATGACACACACAGTCAGACACACACAATGGTCGGGATGCCTTACCTGAGGGAAACCCGGGGGCTTTTCCGTAGCACTGATTAGATTCTAATTTGCAGCAATCTTTTCGTTTTGATCCGCGAAAAGTCTCCAGGCTCGGCGGTGCATGTTTGAACAAGCTATATTATGTAAACGCACGCTATACGCTATGTTTTCCACAACCCGGGGGTGCGCTACTCCTACGAGCACTGGGAGTGAAAGGGAAGTGTGGCAGAGAATTACAGTTTTTAGTTTAGTTATGTTTATGTAGTTATGTAGTTTTCTAAATAGCCAAGGAAATACTAAATGGATCATTGGAATCGGACTGTATGTCAATCTTAGCAAATGTTTTTCCAATCAAATCGGGCTCGTGTATATATTGAACTTTTATTGTTCAAATAAGTGTGTTTGAAAGTGTAAAAGTGTCGAAGAGGAAGTGAAAAAAAAAGTTACAAAATTGTTCATTCGGAAGTTTGTATTTCCGCCACGTTTCATGTTTTATGTTTTCCCGCAAGTGGAAATTCATTTTGTTTATTAATAGCTCATTTTGTTTGACTAGTAAATAGCGTTGTTTAATTTACTTTAATTATCTTTTCCATTGAAGTTTATTTGAAGACATAGTTTGGAAAAACAATTTCGCGCTTCATTTCGTACGATCAAGAGAAAGTGTGCATGTGTTACCAGACAAACAGAAAACAGATTGTAGACACAGAGTAGAGAGTTAGAGGGAATGTGGTCCGAGTCGAGCTTAACCCCAAAAAGCTAGCCGAATGGTTGCTGTGGGAAACCCAAAAGATTGTATGAATGTGACACTGGTGCTACATTAGATTAGAGAACACTTTCAGGTGCTCCGTGATCCGGGTGATAATCTTCCCTTGGCGCACCAAGAACGAACCAAACCCCCTTCCCTTTCCTCTCCCTTTCGCCCTCCACCCCCGAAGGGTCCCGGGGAAAATTTATTTCATTTCCATCAATAACCAGCTCCTCGTTAGAGTTGTCACCTGTTTTTATTATTGGTTCACCCACCGAAAGTGAATTAAAAGGAGACTGCCGTGGGTCGAACAAAGCAAGGATACCCCTTCCCTACACGCACACCTACATACACGAGCCCTCCTCTGCCCCGCCCCCCAGCCGAATCATAAACTCCACCTAACCGCGATACGGCAAGCGTCCCAAACGATAATGGAGAGGAATAAACAAATTAATTTAGCAAACACACTTCCCACACACCCGTTTAGGGTGCTAAGCTAGCTTTTACACTATTAGCCCTTCGGCCCGTCGGAAAGGGTTTCGCCCGCGCGTCACCGAAAAGGAGAAACAAAGTAAAAAAAGGCCCCACCGTCGGTGGCTTCCTTTTCGGTGGTCCTTAAAGCAGCAGTAAAAAAGGGCAACCAACGACGACGACGACGACGACGAGGACGACCAGAACTATTATGTCGTTGTCGCTTGCGGTGTCGGTCTCATCAGTCCTTGGGAAAAACACCACTGATCCTTTTAATATCCACCTCCACCCGCCAACGGAGGCCTTCCGCCCGCCCCCGGCGGTGCGCAGATGCCATTGGTTTTTAATGAAGTCAGAAGGGAAATATATTTACACTAGTAAAATTTACCAATCCAAAAATGTAATATTCATTCACTGTGGTTTTCCGCTCCCTGTGTGACACCCTTTGTTACAATGTGTGAACCAGTGGCCCTCTGTTTATGTGTGTGTATGTGTGTGTGTGTGGGGAAGGTCGACTCTTTTTGGAGGATGGGTAGAAGGTCTCCTTCCTTTCCAAGCAAGGAGCGAACTAACCCCAGCACAACCAACCCAAGTCTGTTAGAAGGGTTTTCCCCATTTTCCGTCCCCGGTCAGGACATGGAATCCCCTTTCTGGGTCTTCGGGCCTCCGGGCTAATGCGGAACCGTTTGTCTAGCAGGCGCTAGAGCTAGGGCCCCGCCCACTAGGGTAATTCGATATAGTGTGGCTAATGAAGATTGTGAGTTGGCGGTGATTTTTCACCTTTACGCCGCCCACGCTCCCGCTAATAAAATCAACCACTGCGACTGATTTGTGATTGTGGGTTCGGCCTGGTATCGTTAGGGGAGCTGCTGGGGTTGTTCTGGACCCCCGGTTCCAATATGTAAACGCTCCAATAGCTTGACCATCCAACGTTCGATGCTTTAAAGTCGTCCCTTGGATCGTTTTCTCCTGGAGGTTCGGTTTTCCAGCATCTGCCCATGGTGAAAAGCGCCATCAGTCTCCGATCTCTCGGTCGCCGCGCCAGGACTGAGTTACTATTTATACGCAATCAAGGCGTAGACTGTAGTTGAGGGCGCACAGTGCAGGGAAAAATACAGCACGCCGGGATCTCGGGCCCAAAATGGGCTCCCATCCCTTTTGCTGGGCGAACCGGCCCGAACAGGCGAAATTAGCCACTGTATATGCCGCACGGCACTCGCGGGACCGGGACCGGAAATTCCCATAATTGCCGTATCCTGCAGCGAGCCCTGCTGCAACTCCTGCTGGTACGATCGCACGCCTGCAAAAAGCAAGCAGGTTCCTTCTGTGCCCACCTGTAAGCGCAGCGCGAGTCATTTCCGTTCGCTGATTTCGGGTGTTTGACGGATGTCGCCACCCGTTCCCAATCGTCTCGGGTGATAATTACGGTAATCATGCCTGCAGACGCGGGGAGCAGGGCTGCTGGGGCGCAAACACTGTTGCAACTGTTGAGCCGCGAAAAGCACCATTGCAAATCGCAGTGCAATCTATCTTCCGCTGCGCGTTGTCTTACGCAATCCAAAAGCCGAATTTTCGTTTTATTGCTTGATGGTAAACATGCGATTGCATACCTTTAGGCGATCAGATGGCTTTATTGGCGCTGGACGGAGCCGGCAACAGTTCCGCGGCCCTAGTTTTGGCAAAACTAAATTAGACAAACACACACTATTTGCAAAAAAAAAGAAGGGAAAATCTGTCCCTAACTTTCCTGATTACCTGATTTGCAAAAAGTTATATTAAAACGGAAGCAGAAGGCTAAGACGGCAGCAAAAGGCAACGACGACAGCAGCCGCGTGTATGTGCACATATGCAACAGTGTATGCAACTAGTACGCAAAACCGACGGCGGGTGGTGGGCAGGACTTACCAGTGGAGTCGCAAAAGGAGTCAGGAAGGAGGAAAACTGATTACGCGAAGAGTAAATCGCAGTTTAGCAACGCTGGAAGGATGCGGGAAACCATTGCCCTCCCTCAGCATCGAATGATATTTGCACCCACCCGCCCGCCCGCTGGTGTGTCAGTGTTCTGAACGGAGTGGGAGGGTGAATGGGCGTCTGGCTGTCTTTTATTTGCCGTACATTAATTCCGGGAACGGGACGATAATGGGCCCGGAAATGTTCCGGGAACAAAAACGAATTTAATTTGCATCGTCAACGTTCGTCGTTAAAAAGCGAAAAGAGGATGGAAAAAAAAGGCCAATGGGAAAACGCAAAATGGCGATAGTGATAGGTGGCGGTGTAACATAACAAGCTAGAAACAAAAATTAAGGAGGAAAAAACAACACCAACAGGGCAACTCATAACACAACGAGAGCACTTTTATGTTGCGCTACAGTTTGTTTCCGTGTGATTTCCCACCGATTTCCGCTCCGTGCGACAAATAAGCCGCCAACTATTTTCTAATGCCATTATAATGAAGTTTTGCAACTGTTCACTAAATGAAGGAGAATATAAACCGAGCACCGCCTCCACCGCCTCCTCTCCATTCCTTCCCTCCCAATTGACCGAAATGTAGTGCATTAGCGCAAATGGAAAACAATAAAAAAGATGTCCGAATAAATTACTGCCCACTGTTGAGGGAACCATTTTTCCGCCTCCAAAGCATCGTCGGTGGGTTTTTGGGTGGCCGTTAGCAAGCGGACAAGATTGTAATGCCCTACTAGCAGCAGTAGTAGTCGTGGTGGTGGGCCAACTTTCGCCACCAAAACCATCGGCCACAAAAAAAAACAGAAACATTTCGCCCCAGATGGGTGAAGGAAAACTAAAACGAAAACTAAAAAACAAAAACCAAACCGAAAATAAAACGTAAAGACGTGCAAAACGACACATTTATCAGAATATGAAAATTTATGTTCAGCATGCTGCAGCTGCAGCATAGCAAGGGGGGTGGGGGATGCAGTTCGGGCGTTTGTCTAAGTGTTTTCCACTGTTTCCCCGGGTGCGACCCTTTTTTTCGGGTTCGCGGCGACCGCGGGGTCCGCTTTATGATTATTCATCCCACCCTCTTCCTCCGGCCGGACCTTCTCCCTCCTCCCCTCTTCAACCGTTTCCCACCCTTTGTGTCCTCCTTTGAGCCCCCTCTGAGCACAGTTTGTTGTAATTAGGAAAACGAGCAATGTCCATACACATTGGTGGTTCCGTTCGGTTCCGTTCCGCTTTTCCGTCTAGCGGGCCCGATTCCGGTAGGTGTCCTTGTTGGGCCAGGATCGGCCAGCCAGTGTCCAGTGGTGGACTTTTTTTTCGTTCTTTTTCATCACTATTTAAAAAGGGCAATCCCGCCTTCTCCTCGTTCGCAAATAAAACGCCAACAAGTGCAAAATCGTGTAGCCGGGCGTGTACTGGTATGCCGGAATTTATTTACAACACTCCAATGTCCAACACATGTCCGCTGCGGTCCGTGACTTACGGTCACTTTGTTGTTTGCGTGATTATTTTCCTGTGTTTTTTGCACCCCATTTTCCAACCGGTTAAACTTTCTCGCCGATGTCCTTCCGGTTTCGACCGGACGAACGAGAAGGTGCAAAATTATGACATGACTGCCATTCACACACACACATACACACACCGAGCGGGTTCTCCGGGAATGACACTTTGTGCATTCACTTACCTCACCCAGCAACCCATCCTCCCCGCGGGCCGGTGTAAATCGCGCGAATACCACCCGGTGCCCGGTGAACGGGGAAAGTCGATGGAAAAGCCCGCCCAACCCTACGGACCGTGGAAGGTGCACCTGCTGCTGAAGCGTCACACACCACAAAACCCCGGCCCGGGTTTGTAATGATGTGGGTAGTTACTTAGTGGCCCCCACGCCCCTTTTCTGAAGCCGGTTCGATTAGCCGGTTTGATGGGGCTTTTGAGATTGAGGTTTTTCTTTCCTAGGTTTTCATTGAACCTTGGCCGGTGGTGCCATTTGCAGACCGTTGCGTCCTTGCAAGGCTATTGCTGCAAAGGGTGGGAAACGAACGGGGATTGGAAAACGTTGGTCCTGTTTCACAGAACAGATGAAAAATAGAAGAGCAATGAATGTTTGATAGCGAAGACAAATTAAAATTAAGATACTCTGAATGTTTTAAAGTTCATCCGTTCGTAAAATTGTGAAACATCAAACAAACAAATCCATAATACTTCAAAAACATGTTACCAATTCATCCGTAAATTCCTGTAAATAGTAACCAATATTGCAATAGTGAATCTATCTATTTGTGAAAATTTACATAGATTTACTTCATTGACGATTAAACCTGACATACATTTTATAAACTTTCAGGACTTTTAGCACATTGTATTTCAAGACTAAGCCGAATATCTTAAATTTGTGGTCTTAAACTGCTTCGTTGCATCGCCAGTTGCTGTCACTTTAAGGCCATTTTAGGTGCAGTTAGGCAGTTTCCACTTGGTTTGAGGCAAATTTTCCGAAGCTATATGCACGATCTCAGGCAAATGTTGCTGGCACAGCTGGCACCCTCCCCTACTCGGTGGAGCGAGATGGAGAAGCAGGTGGGGGTAAGTTGCAGCCATTTTCCACCCGATCAGCACGTCGCCGGGGTCGCAGTTATTAAGGCCGAACACTTGCTCGGACACGGGCTCCGAGCTCCTAGTCGATGCCTGTACAACACGACGCCCGGTGTAACAGTTTGCCATGTGTGTCTGTGTGATCAAACGGCTGAGTATTAATAATCGAAAGTTGCGATTTTCATTTCCCTAACACAAAGTTTTACACCACCGCCCTCCCATTGGGCCTGGGCCGTCCATCCGTGAAGGTTTTAAGTGGGTTCGGTGGCAACGAAGGTGGGGGCCGGTAGGGAAAAAGGAAACGTCCTTCGGTTGACCAACGGATGGAACCTGGTGTGGGTCACCACTGAGAAGGGGACACCAGCACACACACACACGGACACGCATCGGCGGCGAAACGGACAATGGCACACAGTTAACTTATCGAACGGAGTCGTTCGTCGGATGTGCTTTTTTTCCTGGCCGGGGCGTAAAAGAGAAGAAGCTGACACGTGAGGAAACACGGGGTGGGTGGAGTGGGGGCAATATCCGGGAAAATTTCCGTTTGCCCAAATTTATGCCGTTCCTCTTCGCCAGATGCAAATCTGTCGAGTACAAATCGGGCAGGGAAAATAATATGCGATGCGCCGGCATCGGAAAACTTCTCGCCAGTCCTTTTCCCTGAGCCGTCTCTCCCCTCCCCCTCCAGCCATCTTTTGTTTCCGGTCGGCGGAACCGCATGTCCCCTCCTCCTCCCGCACCCGGTCAAGGCGGCAGTGAAATGAAGCTTAAACGGGAGAAAAAAGCCAAAATTTAAACACCAATTCTTCGAAGCCGTGTTTTCTCTGGCGTTTGAAGGAAGAGAGAAAAAAAAACTGTACTGCCAACGAAAGGTGGGTGGGTGGCAGTGCAAGACAGACGACTGGGAGGAGGGGAACAGGGTGGGGGAGGGGGGGGGCAGAGACAATCGAATTGTGATCCCTGAGCCCTACCGGAAATCCGTGAAACTATCCACGGAACAGAAGCCGTTTTGTTTGAGTTTTCCGCACCGCACTGGCACTTGCACGTTTGGCCTAGAGTTTCCACCGGGCGCAAGGGCTACCCCGCTTCTGCTCTCGTTCGGTGAGCGTCTTGAAACGGATTTAAAGTCTTGAAACGCCTTGCACTCGGCTTGTTGTTCGCGTTCGCAGCCGGAGGAAATTTGCCTTTTCTCGCCCGCTTTTCTTTTGGTTCGTTGGTCTGGCTGAATGGCATGGAGGGAGGAGGGGGGGAAGGAAAACACTCACCCACCCCCACGTGAAGCTATAAATTTTCAACAAAATAATTACCACAGCACCCCTGGCGCCCCACTCCCCACACACCCTTCTGCACACCCCCGAAACATCCACTTTTCTGTGGCAATATTTAACCTATCAACAGCAGGTCAATAAAGTGTGCGAGCAGGAGGAAAAATAAGGGAGTGGGGAGGAATCGGTTGGGAAAATGGAAAAATATTTACGGCTCCCTCATCCGCCGGAGCCGGAGAAAGGGCCGCCACCAATAAGGGCCGCGAGCGTGTGCATTCGCGCAGACACACGCACGGATTTCTGTGTCTCGCACACGTACGTACGCTGGCTGATTGGGGAAAATGGAGGTGAACCGGTCTAAAAATACGGCCCCGTTCGCATGTTCTGCACGACCGCCGGCGACTTCTACTACTGAACTAGGAACCATCTTCCAAGGACTGGCGCCGTCTTCGGGTTCTGATTTAAACTGTGTCTATCCGGCCGAAGATGGATGGCGAAGGTGAAGGAAAAGCCTCCTTGATCTATTTGTTCCAGTACTTCAACATGACAGTGTTGCCAGATAAATCAAAAATATAATGAACTAGTGGCGACATCTGACATCGACACGGCACGAACTTATTTATGCACCTAATAGTAAGAGCCATGAAAGTGTAAGTGTAAACGTGGCCGCCGGGTCACCATTAAAAAAGAAAAAAAGACAAAAACTACACTGCACATAACTTGTTCCGAAAGATGACAGTTGTCACCATCGGGGCTGTCATAAGTTTATAACTAGCACCGTTGGAAGCGATGGAAAAGCAAAACTATCGCCCATCCTAGAAGCCGCGAGTTGACAAGTGAACGACTTCCGCGTCTGCTGTCTGAACCGCTCCTGTCACTTTCTCAAACTTATGTATTTCTATTTTATTACATCATACCGCCCGGCGTGCGGTGTGACGGTTGTTCCAATGGGCGGGTGGTTTCTTTTTATCTTGTGTTTTTGTTCTCTCCTTCATCTTCTTGATGTCTCATTACCTTCCACCGCGAAATGCGAACAGTTTTCCACTCGACGTTTCACGACAGGGGGCAAATCGCGGCGAACGCAATCGGGCCGGCCACGAACTCCTCTCGACGGTGGTTTGGTGTTAGCATCAACCCCCGGGTGGGTAAGAAAACTCTGCCAGCTGATCCCTAGATGCCGATTATCGAGAAGGTATCAAATATCGGTGTAGAAGATGCTTTTATCGTTAATAATATTCGGCATGTGTCCAACCCTCAATATGAATCAGTTTAAAAGAGCCAAAAAAAAACAAGTTTCCCTACCCCCCGTAACGCACTCAAGGGTTGGCCAATAAAACCCGACAACCGGCGGATCGTTTTCTCTGCCGCGAACTTCTCAGCCACAGCAGGTGTGAAAAGTGGCCTTGTGGCAAGTGTTTTCCTCCCGTGTAGCGGCGGGGAGGGTTTTCCACAGCCGCACCCACCCGCTCTTTCTGCCAGCCCCCCGTCGCTCCCAACTCCCCCAAGAAGTTGGCGTGGTTCGTGAGTGGTCGCGATCGCCGATCTGCGTCCACGTCGGTCGTGGTGGTTTTCCACTGCGCGCCAGAGTTTCGAATTTTTCCGCCACCTATCGACCGGGGTTGCGCGCACGGGCAGCGTTCAGTAGCAAGCTGTGCGTTCCTTGGTCGGCAGTCTGATACTTTTCCGCGTTGATTTCGGTCGCGCGGTGCCTTCTGGTAGTCCATACGCCAACCAAGTGGCCAAGCAGGACGTGAGAATGGCGACAGTCGAGCGCAGACGGTAGCACCGGTGTCCGATCGCTGCGGTAGTTGGGGTTTTTCCCGGCCAGTACCAGTTTTGTCGTCCGGGAAAATCGGCCATCGAAACCTGCGCACAACGCACGTGCCCGCATTCGTTTTACGTGTCCGTCCAGAACGTCTCAAAAGTGGAAGAGCACAATCAAACGCCTGTTTTCTACACCTCCGAAAGGAACCATTCTCGCCGAAAGGGCCGCCCTTCCCCCCCTCCCCCCTCCCCAACGGCCCTGACTACCAACACCAATCAAACGTAGTAATAAAACGCATCTGTAGTCAGCGCCAGGAAAAGCTGGAACAATCAGTTCCCGAGTGTGTTCACAGCGGGACCATTCCCCGCCACCATGTCGCGGTATTCAAGGTGAGTTTTATGCCACCCGGAGGGGAAAACGCTTTTCGCCCGCCCTCCGAACGGCGGTGCTATTTTTAACGTGCTGTTGATAGGTAAATCGTCGTTCAGGTAATACGATACTCGGACTCGGAAAAATGAGCGTACATTTGCCGTTTGCGCCTAGTTCGGCGTGAAAGAAAATGGGCGCGAGTTGTGTCAAACACACAATGATAGATAGTTCAACACCAGGTAGAATGAAGAGAGAAACGGAACCAGAGAGAGAGAGAGAGAGAGAGAGAGGGAGAGAGAGAGAGAGAGAGAGAGCGACAAAAAGCGAAAAACCTCCAACCAGTTGAAAGTTGACAACAAGTTGACAAAGCGACAGTCAACGACACGTTGGATGAAACACGGTTGGCGGCTGCTTCCGTTATC
>JAOEFI010000001.1:694014-705720 GCA_034621735.1 Anopheles plumbeus | reverse complement strand
CACAACCCACCCGAAAAACACAAGCAGGGGCAGCTTTAACCCTTCACATAATCGCGGTCGCGTTTTAGAGATGGGAAAAAGAAAGAAAAGGGAACGTTCTTACCTGTCCGACGAAATGTACCCAGTCGATCGCTGGCACCCTCCAATTGTGCTCTTTCTCTCTCCATCTGTCTCCCTCTCCTCTGTTCGGCGGCATCGGTCGTTTACAAATGATCCAACTAATCCCACCAAATCACCCCCAACATCACCTTAATGGGAATCCAACGATAAACAAAACCGGTGGACAAAAAAGAAACGCATCGGCGAGCAGCACTTCCGTTTCCCCGGCAGTGTGCATGTGCGCGTGTGGGTGTGCCTTGTTGTTGTTGTTGCTGTTCGCCAAACACTGGCCATCGGTTTGCAAAACATCGCCTCGTGGCGTTCGGGCGGCAGCATTAACGAACGAAGCGCTGGTAAACCCATTATCACCTATGTTCGCCGGTGCGACTGGAATCCCACACACGCACGAATTAATCCTACGGAGAAGAGGGGCGGGCCAGCGAGGGGTGTCACTAATCGGGCACCAGTTTGTCGAATGTATTAAATGTTTTAAATCCGCTTGCCCCGAACTGACCCGGCCCAATGGCGTTGTTCGCCAATGATTGGAAATTGCCATTGAGCTATCGCTTTCCCAAACATCCTTCCCACCCCATACACCCATTTACACCAACACGCGCACACACAGCACACACACACACGTGAAATCGTCATTTCGATTAGGTTGACGGGCGGCGAGCACGTATTACGTATCCCGTGCACTCCCGAGCGACAATCGGAGTACAAGCTGTCGATTTTGTAATCGCTTAATTACGGTCCCGGCCGCCCGGAGACCCTCGACCCGTTAACAAATTCCAGATCCGGGGACCGTTGCCCCCCCCCCCCCCCTCCCCCTTTCTATCTGCTGTCTCCTTCCCTCTGCAAAGATTAGCTTTCCTTCTGATTCGAAACAAAAACCAGTTGGAATTCTGGAAATTGAACAACCACTGGGAAAAAAAAACACCGACAACCGATTTGCTTTTCTCTTCTCTCGCCCTTTAGACGGCACTCAAGGGTTGGCCGGCGTTCCTTACTCGTTACGGTCCGCAGACGTCTTTCCGAGGGAACATATCTCATCTTCCTGTGCGAAAAACATGAACCACGTTATATTTTCCGATACCATTTTTTTCAGTCAACCTCCTTCGACACGGAGTAAACGTTTGGATGATTTTGTTGTAATGAAAAACAAACCACAGAAAAACAAAAAGAAAAGTATCATTTTCTTTTCCAACATTTGGCCAAAATGTTCAAATGCAAACACAACAGAGAGAGAGAGAGAGAGAGAGAGAGAGAGAGAGAGAGATACGGAGAGAGAGAGAGAGATAGAGCGATGGTCGGCGAATGTGTTTTCCTCAATCAAGGCATCTTTATTCAAACACACAATGGCGGCTTCGCACGAGGGTGGGAAGTAGAGAAATGGAGGGTGGTCAAAAAAAATCAGGGACAACATCGAAAAACCACATCCACCGTCCCGCCGGATGTCTCTGACCCACTTTGAGGTTGCAGCGGGAAAATATCGTTCGACTTTTCGCGCCTACTTGGCGCGCGGCGCGTGTTTATTTATAACTGCTGTAAGTGTTCCCGCTTCCACCACCACCGTCACAGTCGCCCTGCCTGTCTGCAGATCGCCTGCTGCCACTTATCGGTACACGCCCGCACTCCACCTCACCCGGGGGTGGTGGAAAATTAATAGCAAAACGGGAAATCAGGGCGCAGCATATGAAATAAAGAGCGGGGGAAAGTAACAAACACGGGCCGCGCGATCTTTCGGGCGGCGAGATCGGTCGAGTGATGGCGTGAACCGGTGAAGGAGGTTGGTGGGAAACATGAGATTGAATTTCCCAGCAGCGCGCTGGCGAGGTGACGTCACGCGGTCCGAGCACACAGTTGTCAGCTCACTTATTCCCGCCGATCGAACGAAACCAACCGAAACCGAGACAGAAAAGCGAGCAACGAAACCGAAGATTAGAACGGTGGAAAACGGGCGGAAAATGACATGAAGCACCGTCTGCATCGCCACCGACGTCGGGTGGGAAAATCAGGACCCGCCCGGGGGGCGATCCACGGTTAAGATGGAAATCGTGACCGCGGGCGCAATTGTTAGATTTGTGCTTGTATTTTCTCGTCCAAGTGCCCGTCAGTGTCACGCTCTTTGTAGGGAAAGTGCAGGGAAAATGTACGCATCGTGCCACTCCACGATGGGTCTGGTTTTTCTGGAGTCGGAGATATGTGCCTGAACTCTCTGTCGGCCATCTGTCAAACCCCACACGGACGGAAGACGCAACCGGGAGGAACCTCAATTTAATTGTTATATTGAATGAAACAAAATCCCTCAAACAGCTCCTCCCCCCGCAGCTTTTCCTGTTGCAAGCGTCAAAGAAAATTTGCCACGTTTTCCTTGGCCTTCTTGTTTCTGTTTTCTGTTTTCTGTTTCAGTTTTCCGATTCAAGCTTCAGTTTTCCTAGTGGTTTGATCTCGAAAAACTCAATTTCGCTCCGCCCACTTCGGCCGCAAATAGTGCCCCAAATCTTCCCTCTTCTCCTCGTTCCCCCTTCCTTCCCCCACTACCCCTCCCTGCCGGAAAAGGTGAGGCAATTATCGACAGCATGTTTATTTGACTTCGATCCCAGCCGGACTCGGAAGAGTTCGAGGAGTTGGACGCGCTCGCGTTCGAGTTACGGTTGTTGATTGATTTTTGTTAATCATTTATATTTATATTTATTGGTTTTTCCCATCCACCCTTCTTTTCTCTCTCTCTCTCTCTCTCTCTCTCTCTCTCTCTCTCTCTCTCTCTCTCTCTCACTCTCTCTCTCTTCTCTCTCTTTCTACTTCCCCAGAGACGACCCGCGTTCGGTATTCTTTAGCGGACCGAGCACGAGCGGCACGACGCCAATCAGGAGCTACGCCGGATCCGATCTGCTGCGGCGCACCTCGGCCGCCCCGAGCCCGCCCGCCCCACCGGAGGTGCCCACCGGCGGTGATCCGGCGGGAGCGTCGAAGCAGGCGCCCCACTCACCCGTCGTCCGCATCATCCCGATCCTCTACCCGTCGCAACCGGCCCGCCTCATCGGAGCGCCCAGCTGTTACGGCACGTCCGCCGCCCGGCCCCCGCCACCCCCCGCCGACGACGGCGATGCACCGGCGGCAGTGAGGGCCCCGGACCCGCCGACCAGTGCCACCGACCCCGCGCCCCAAGCCACCGCCCCCGCCCCCGCCAACCCCGGTGGCGGCATCCTGAAGTCGCCGCACGGAATCCACGGAGCGCCCTCTGGCGGCGCCCCCGGTACGCCCTCGCGCGTTTCCTTCTCGACGGCGCGCAACCCGGCGAAGGTGGGCGCCGGCCGGCCCAGCGCCGGCGAGATGGCGGGCACTAGCAGCGCCGCCGCGCCCGCCCCCAACGGTATGCACCTTGGAGGCCGGGGTCCGCCGGAAGCGGCCGCCAAGCTGACGCCGGTGGACGGCCAAAGCCCCCCACAGCCCAGTGGCAGTCACGCCGCCGCCGCCTCCGCCGCCACCGCTGGTGGTGGTGGTGGCAGTGGGGGAGGATCGTGCCGGGTGCAGCTGGCCCTCTATGGCTGGCGTAAGAAGTGCCTGTACGCGCTCATCTTCGTCCTGATGGTCATGATCATCGTCAACCTGGCGCTCACACTCTGGATCATGAAGGTGATGGAGTTTTCTTCCGTAAGTATGAAGGAGAAAGATGAATGAGAAGGGTGGGGGGGGGAGAGAAACAGTGTCTAGGAGAAGAGATGTGGTTGAGATGTCAGGGGAGAATGGGTTTAAAACCTAATGAAGTGACAAGTGCAATCGTTCCATGTATCCTTTCCGACGGATGATTGCCCCAAAGGACCCCGAAGGATTCTCCGTTTTGAAGCGGAGGAGGGTGTCAGGAAACGGCGAGCACCTAGGGTTGGAAGCTAAACAAACAGAGACACCGACACTAGTCGCATTAGTTGCGTCCGTCCACTTCCAAAGCGTCCTGGAATGTCCTTACCCCGCTGCTGGGCAAGGATTTTCCCGGTTCTGGATGGAAGGAAGAAATGAACGACAAGCAACTCATGACACATGCAGGCTCACCCTCCGCCAGCGTCCCCAACCGTGGACTCATTTATTTATTGACTTTACAGTTTTAAAACCAAACGGAACTTCGACGTGCCGTGCCCGGCACACGTCCATTCCAATTTATCTTAATCATAAGCTTCAGCCTGTGGAAAGCATCCTTTCCCCGTCCCATCCCGTCCCTTTCGCCACCGGTTTTCCGTGGTTTGGAAGCTTTCCCCCGGACGCTGCCAACTTCCAACGTCAAGATGCCATCCAACTTCGCAACGGCGAAGACGTGCGCAGGGCGAAAGGAGTTCGTTTGAAAGCACGAAGCCAAGAATCACGAAACGGCCAAGCAGTTCGGCACACATCCCACACTCTGCACCCCACCCTGCCCCCAGCAACCTCTACCCACATGCCACCCACCGAACTGCAAGTGATGGGTCAAATTGAAACTTTCTTTTCCACATTTCGGGTCACATTTCCGATAAAGTGTCTATCAAGCGACTAGCCCCATCTCTCCCCACCGGGCTGGGGCTGATTGAATGTGGTACGGTTGTGTGTGCGAGTGTGTGTCAAGACGTGTTTGTTTATTTATTTCGCCTCCCGAACTGCGATTCACTCAGCAATCTTTTTCACTTTTGATTTGTTGTTGCTGGCAGACTTTTCGCCCACCCCCCTCCCCCGACAAGTCGGTCGTGGAAGCCCTTTTCTTGACGAGAGGGAGAAGGTAGAAGTGCGTTTGTTTTTCCCGCACGAACGAAGACGGAGTTAACCTTTTTATTCTCTTTCTTTTTTTTTTTTTGGGTTTTGTTTTTGGAGACGGGGAATGGGCGAAGAAAAAGTTCCCTTTTCCACGCAACCGCAACTCCCTCTCTCTCTCGCCCCCTCCACCGTTTCCTCGTGGCTTTTCACGCCTCTTCCCCCCCGACGATGGCTGGCAGGTGATGGTCTGTTTATTTAGCTGATTAAGTTGTTGTGCGGTTGTTGTGGATTGGGAGTTTACTTCTGCTCCGTTTCTTTGCCTCCCACACTGCTCCAGCCTCTAGTCGAGTGTTGCCTTTCCTCGCCCATCTACCTTTTTCCACAAAAAAAACCTCACAATAGCCAGCCAGGGCCGTACACAATTGATTTGATCTCAGTCAATGTGTGTGTGTACGTGTGTGTGTGTGTGTCTGTGTGGTGTCAAAAATTGGGAAGAAGATAACAAAGCCATCAAAGCCGAAGTGTACGTCGAATGTTTAGGGAAGGGGTGGTTGTTTTTCGTTCCCACGACAGATATGAGATATCGCAAGAAAAAAAAATATAATGAAGGAAAAACGAGAACAAATTGAAAAACGTGCGAAATTTAGGTTTTCGTGGGCTTGAACTGGAGAAATTGGAATCGGTCGTGAGCACGTCGTTGCGACTCAAGTTTTGACAGTGCACGCCAGTAAATTATAGCCAGCAAGAGGCCAGGAGGTCATGATTTTCCGTTTTTCTCACAAAAACCTTCGTTCGTCATTCTGATCGTCTGATTCTGATTCCCAACCCAACCCCCCCCCCCCCCCCACCCCACGCATTCCTTTTCGCTGCAGCACGGCATGGGCCAGCTGAAGATAGTGCCGGGCGGGATCCAGCTGACGGGGCAGGCACTGGTGCTGAACACGCTGCGCGCTTCCTCGATCCGCTCCAAACACGGCCAACCCATCTCGATCGGTGAGTGGTCCGAGTGTCCGACTGTTCCGGCCGGAAGGCACCAGGGACAGGGCGTTCTAACCCCTCTCCCTCCTTCCTCCGCCTTTTCCCTCAACAGAGTCGTCGCGCAACCTGAGCGTCAACACGCGGAACGCGTACGGGGCGGTGGAAAACCAGCTGTTCCTCGGGCACGACCGGCTGGAGGTGCTGGCGAACCACTTCCGGATCACGGACACGCACGGCACCAACCTGTTCGCGGTCGACCGGGACGAGGTGATCGTCGGCGCGGGCTCGCTGCGGGTGGAGGGCGAGGGGGGCGTCAGCTTCCGCGACTCCATACAGACGCCGCTGGTGCGGGCCGATGCGGGCAAGGATCTCAAGTGAGTTTACTCAAGTCCGCACGCTGCCAATCTCGACCCACTTACCTCTCTCTCTTTCTCTCTGTCTTTCTCTTTCTCGCCTCCCAGACTGGAGTCGCCGACACGATCGCTCGAGGCGCGCGCGACCCAGGAAATATTCATCCAATCCCGGGCCGGGGGCATCGAGACGACCTGTCTCAACGACCTGAAGCTGCACTCCGTCGCCGGAACGGTGAGTATCCGCTGAACAGAACGTGTGAAGCCTATGTCCCTTCAAACCTAGACAAACGGAGCATGGCCTATCTCCACACTCGAAGAATAGAGTAGGACGGAAACAAGAACCGTCAGTTTGGTATCAAAAGAGACGAGACCTGCCCAACCTGACCTGAGCGATTGGGTGGGAGTTTATAGTCCAATACCACAATCCCAGACACTACTAGATTTAGCTGCTCATTTGTTGTAGAGTTGTCCAAAGTTGAGTCACAATGGTCACCTAAAGATCGCACGAAGCTGGTCCTCTAGGATACAGTGTCGTGCACCTTCCAACTCCTGTACTTGGGGCCGGACTATCACAGACCGGGTCATAAAACCACCGGCGACGAGTGCCAAGGCAGATTGTAATTCGTTTTTCCCCTTCCGAACTGATCCTGCCCTCGGCGACTTCCCAGATCCGACTCGACTCGAGCGCCATCTACATGCCGAACTTGAAAACGGTACAGACGCTGCCCGGCAGCGGCGGCGGCGGCGGCATCCTGTCCAGCATCCGGGGCGACCCGGCTGGGGGCAAGATCTACCAGCTGTGTGCCTGCTCCAGCGGAAAACTGTTCCTGGCGGCGCCCAACAGCATCTGCGCCGTCGACGACACCGCCATCTGCAGGTAATATCGGTAGGCACGCGAAATCCGGCCACACACACACACAGATAGACAAACCCGGCGCCACTCCTGAGGGACCAGACTCCTATGTTCCCTGGAAGGGTCCCCACAACAAACACTTCGCATAGTCCATAGACCGAAAGGGATCCTGTACTGGTGACGGTGGGCTGGGAGGGGAGGGGGAGGGGGGCTAGTGGAGGGGAGTTTGGCTCGCGTTGACAGCCGAACGGCGAAAGTGTGCCGATAACTCGAGGACACCGTCACCACGTTTTTCCCAGTTTCCCGGTTTTCGTTCGGGCTTTTGTGACGGTTTTTTTTTTATTTGTTCTTCCGCCCGGGGAGGAGGAGGAAAAACTTTCCGCGCGCCCCACCTTCCACCAAGGATGCCAAGGGCTGGCGAGCGAGCAGCGAGTGTAACATTTAGGCAAACATACACATTTCTCTCCGCACACCGGTGCCAAACTATCTATCAAATTAAGGATACACACACACCGACCGCCCACGGTTTGCCCAGGGGGCAGGCCCTGAGAGGTGGCGGTGCGGGGCGTGAGGCAACCGCGTGAGGGTTTGAGCTGGAAATGGAAAAAGTTTTACCCGCACCTCGAAGCCGGGCTGTGGCGGAGTGCGGGGGATTTGGTGGGTCCACCGTCGGTGCCAGAGGGTGAGCGCACCGAGAAACCGAGGAGCCCGGAAAAGTCTTGCCGAAACCGCGATCAATCACGGCGCAATGGCAATGATGAACGACACGGTACAGCTGGGCTCCGGCTGGCGAATTTGGCAGTTAGTTTTGACTCGATTAGAATATTCGCGTTCGAGGGCGAGGGTGGTAGTTTTGATTAAATGGCCAGCCCAGCAAATACTCCACACCCCCGCCTACACCACCACATTCCCCGCGCGTTTATGATTCGTCCGCTTGTTGTGAAAAATTGAATAACTTATTTACCGAGGCCGCACGGTGGCTTGCGGCGGCAGCAAAGAAAAACACCACAAACTTCCGTTGATTCAAATCAGATCAGCCGGGAAAGCGATTTCTATTGCTCAGCGAGTTTTCTTTTGCCGGGGGTTGGGCCGGAAAGAAACATTAGCTAGCCTTAAAGAAAAACTTTAGGAAAAGGAACCTTCATCGTCCAGTCTCACAATTTATTTGACGGTATTATTGTGAGTTGTGTGAGTGCTGGTGTTCGTAATACAGCCGAATGGTTTGTAGATGCTGTGCCGGGCCAGAGTTAACTATTGCTTAGTAGATAGGCTCTAGTCACTGGTGCGACCGTTAGTTCAGCTCACCGACACAATTAACAATATACGTTCACCGAGTCTTGCCAAGTCACCGCGTATCGATTGGAAATGACAATCCGACACAGTGGCCGGCTGCTGGAATTGGAGTAGTCAACCCGTGGGGTGTATACTAGCCGCCGTGGGGGCGGCCATTGATCACTGATCGATCGCTGACAGCTGGAAAGCCACAGATCGGCTTGGGCGTTGCTAACAGTGGCAGTTTGACAGCGGAATTTGTTATAACAGCCGAACGGCCCGAAGAAAAACTGCCTCCCAAGTCAACACATCCACATACATTGGATAACGACTTGGTCTCTTGTTGGCTAACTCTTTAACCGTGGTCGTGGCCTGATGCTCGGCTGCCTGGTTTATCTGCCACCGCAAACGCGGGTAAGTAAGTAAGTAAGCAAACGCAGTGTTCCCGGGAAGCGGACGCCCCCGGCATAAGGCAAACGTCGTAATCGGTTTTACTGCAGGCCGAAGAGTGGGAGGGGGAAAGCTCTAAGTATTTTCTTTTTCCGTATCCTTTTTTTTCCTCTTCATCTTTGCTCAAGAATGGAAAACCCCAACTGGACGGCCGCAGTTAACCGTCCGGCATTACCATTACGCTCCGGTTGGTTCGCAAACAAATGCACCGCGGGCTAACGATGCAGGGACAAAACTTTGCCGAGTAAATCGAGTTATGGAATAATCCCGCATGCTTAGCGTCCGCGCTGGCTGGCTGGTTGGCTGGCAAACATGATGCCAGAAAGGTGAAAAACTTCAGCACAACCTTGGGCACAAAAAAAAGGGAGGAAAACAACCGGTCGGCGAATGAGAGAGCGAGCGAGCCAGAAAAAAGAATATCATAAACGGACCCGGCACGGCGGTGGAAAGGCAGGTGGGAGAAACATAAACGCTCCGATCGATTTTGCTCCATATTTTCATCACATTCGTCCCGCCACTCACTCCACCCCTTCTTTTTGTCGAAAGAGAAGTCGAACATCGAACGCGGCCGTGTTGATTGATGATGCTACATTCGCAGCGAGGGATGGAATAAGTTTCGGTGGCGTGTACTCCCTCCTTTCGGACCCCGGACGAGCCGTGTCAGCAGCGGGCGGGGTGGAAAATTGGTTGGACCACCGAACAGATCATCGCCGGTGGTGTGCGCGAGGGCGGGCGAGGTCACCACAAACCTAAGCCCTAGATTGACATGTAATTTCAACTTCACTTTAAGTCTCTCTCCCTCTTTCTCGCCACGAATGGGAAATCGCTGCAGCCGCGAGCCGCTGCAAGCCCGGTGCTTCCCCGGAAAGGGGAAAATCCACACCGCAAACAACCGCAACCCGGACGTGGAGTAAATGAAAATACCATTGGAAAGAATTTTCCGCCCGCAAAAAACCGCTTTCACCCAACGTGCCCACCGGGCAAATGCCGGGCCATGAAACACGGCCGGGAGAATTTTTTTGAAGAACAATGAAAAAATACCACCCAAAACGCACACACAAACACACACGCGCGCGCGCACACCACCCCCGCCATTATCCCTTGGGCGGTTTGCATTTTTAGGCCGCTCATTGTTGCAAATCCCTCTGCGTCGGGACGACAAATAGAGAAAAGTTATTAAAAAAAATTGCTCACTCATGGAAACTCAAGGTAAACGGCTGCGCCTTCCGCACCGCCCACTCCACCCTCCATCTGCTCCCAATTACCCTTCCATCCTCTAGCTCTTCTCAAGCGCTCCAAGCGACATTCACACCCGGCCGTCGGAAAATGGGGCTGGTTTGCCGTGCGCGCCGTTTGCATGACAAAAGCGTGGGCGAGGAAGAGGAAAAACAGGAAACGCTCCCGCTGCCCGCCCTTTCGCGGGAACCGAGCAGACGCTCGCTGATCCATCACGTATCCCGTATCTGTGTCTCCAAGTTAATATTCTTCTTATCTAAAAATACGACAGACGGGGCGAAGAAAGGAACGCAAGAAACGATTAAGGACGAGTGCGGCATGCGCCGCTCGGCGTAAATGCAGTGAAGGTATTACAGTTTGGTCGTGGAATTAATGCTCCCCTATGCACATTACCGAGCTGAAGCGCATTATGCTGCTGCAAGGATGCAAGAAAATGGTGGAAATCCCATGATCTCCCGATGCTCTCGTTTGAAGAGCTCCCGACTGCCACTGAGTGTCCCGTCGGTATAGCACTCGATGAGAGTAGGGTTATAAGAGATTTAATGGGTGAGATTATTTTTGCCCGCCACCCACCCAACTTCCCCCCACCCCACCACAAAGCAAGAGTTTGTCGTCCGTCCCACACCAGCCATCATTTCCGGTTCGGCGACGGGCTCATTTCGCTTGGCCGCCAATGTGGATGCACCTGCAGCCCTCCGACCCCCTTCTATCTGAGGCCCCCTTTTCACCACCCTTCCACCTTCCATCCACTTCCTCCACCCTCTCTTTACCCGCTTTTCCACTTTGTCGCTTGCTGTGTCGCTTTCGCTGCGCTGTCGCTCGCTCCTTAAGTCGCCCGGTTGCAAATACTTCCGCCCTGTTACCCTGCCGCCGGCCCCGGACGGGCACCACCCGCCCCAACCTGCGCACCTTCCCCCTCCACCCCGCCCTTTTTCGTGCCTTTTTTGGGGGAAAGTCCGGAGCAGGTGTCGTGTGTGAATGAGTGCCGGGAGAAAGTTTTCCGCCCTCGAACCGTTTCCGGCAAACTTCCACACCCCCCCCCCCCCCTCCCCACCCTCGCGGCGGCTATCCAGGGTTGTTTTGCCCTTTTTTCCACATCTTCACCATCGCTCGTGGCAGTACGAGGAAAGTGAGCGCTCCCTCATCCATGTGTGGGTGTGGACGGTCGCATGCACCGGTTTTAAGAGCCTTGAGGGGATTCAGCGTCCCACAAAACCATGCATTTTATCGCGCGCGCTCAGTGAGCTGTGTGCCGGGGTTCAGCTAGGTGTGTGCAGCTGGGAAAATGCCGCTGTGAATGAGGGGTAGAGGGGGTGTGGTGTGGGCGGCGGCATAGCGGGATCGGAGCATGAATGCACCTTGAAAGACCTACCGCAACGCCACCTTTAGTCGCCCATCATTCGCCCGTTCTGCCGTCGCCGCCGTAGTCACTCCACAGCTTCCACAGTGGCAGTCACTATTTATTTATGTCCTAATGAATAATCTACCACCGCCGGGTTGGCGGATCTCGATTTCATGGCCGTGACGTGTGTGGTTTGAAAAGAAACAAACAAACAAAACCGGGAAACCAGCGAACAAAAACCCGGAAAAAAGGGTGGGTGGGCGAGAACGGGGAAGGAAGATGGTAGAGAGAGAGAGGTCTGCAATTGTAGCACCTTCTTTCCGTTTTTTTTTTTTGGTTTCCTTTTCTTGTTGTGCCCCCGGAGGAAACTCACATAACAATGCCAACCTAAACACCAGCCC